>JACGAQ010002240.1:0-43981 GCA_014119065.1 Orius insidiosus | reverse complement strand
TACGCAGTACGCAGAACTGCGTCGATAGTTCAAGAGAAGACATCCTAAAGATTAAATAACACGACGGAAAAAAGAAAAAAGAAGAAAGAAAAATCTGATAAAATATGAATGAATAACAATTGAATTTTGAGAACTCTAGGAGGTGATTTTCAAGGTATGAAATTAAATTTAATGCAGTGGAGAAAGGCCAGGATTTTTCAAAAATGGACGAGAAAAAACGCCCTGCAAGGAAGGCGGATAAAAAAATTGAGGAAAACGCCAATTTGATCATATTAGGTGGGAATTTGGTAAAAGCTTAAAAGGAGGCTTTAGGGCAGAACGCTAAATATGAGTACCAACCATCTTTGCATAAAAAGCGAGAAAAAAAGGGGTTTTCGGCGAAGCTTTACAACGTCCAAACTCCAGTTTCGAAATGATTTAGGCGAAATATGTTAAAAAAAGAGTTTTTCTTACTCAAAAATGAAAGCGCAGCCGCAAAAGTGAATAATACAGCCGAAATTTCGGTAAAAAGATAGATTCGGCAAAAAAAAAAAATCCGTAAATACGGGTTTCTCGGCAAAAGTACAAGAGGACACTCTTAAAATCTCTCCTGACTAAAAAAATCAATAAAAAAATGGCAAAAAAGCAATAATCTGCCAAAATTGTGGGGGGAAAATGGCCAAAATTTCGGTTAAAAGGTTTTTTTTGGACAAAAAAGCGAGAAAGACGGCCAAAAACCGTAAAAAATGACGGTATTTTGACCAAAAATATATAGAAACCACCAAAATAACGGAAGGGAATGGTTTTTTTTTCAATTTTTTTGTACCCTGTAAGTCAGATTTAAAAAAAAACGGGTTCCAATCGATTCCCGTGAAATTAACTTCCTTAAAAAAGTTATTGTGATACCTCCACGTCGGGTTTTTGGGGAGGGGCATTCCAGACCCCGTAGGGTAAATTCGAATATGGATCTTTACCGATCTGAACTTTGTCTGTGGATACGGCCGGCCGGCCGTCCGGCCATAGCATTTTTCCGGAACACTTTACGGCCACAGTTTTCATCCGATTTTCACCAAATTTTACACAAATTTCTTTAGCCGGTGAAAAAAGAATGTAACGAGGGAGATTTTGAATTTCGAAAAAATGGCGGAGATAAGTCTGTTTTTAAATTTTTTAAAATTTGCTGCGGCCGATTTTCACCCATTTTTACCAATTACCTTACATTTTTTTCGAATTTTTGCTGCAAAAAAATTGCCACTTTTTAATTATTTTTTTAGTGGGGAGAAATTTCGTACTTCTACCATTAAGAGAGGCACATCCGTAGGCCAAAGAGCCCATTATTCCTACCTTAAAAAACTTAAATAATTTAAAGAAAGTTTTCAAAAAAAACTAACTTGGAAAATTTTTCGAAAAAAATTAAAAGTTGGAAAATTTTTCGAAAAAAAGGAAAACTTGAAAATTTTTCGAAAAGACCCCCTCCTTATTCTTTCCCTCCCTTATACTTACCCCCCTTCATTTTCCCCTCCTTTATACTTTCCCCCCCTTCGTTATACTTCCCTCCTTATACTTCCCCCTTGGTTGTACTTCTCCCTCCTATATTTTACTTCTCTTTAAGGAAGTTTTCGTTGGAAGCTCTTCAAACAAGTACTTTTGAAGGTTTTTCAGCTCAAAAATCTAAGAGATAAAAGCCTGGTCCCTCCAACTGATACACCTGTATATCTGCGACAAAAAAAATCTTTTAACAATTTTGTATGAGAGATGTATAATAAAAACGGTTTCTTGTAATGCTATAATTAATGACCAATTTCCATTTCCCTCTTGTAGGAAGTACTCAGGGCGCCTGAGGCTACCAATTTTGCAGAGAGGGTAATAAAATTTGAATTCAATTTATTAGATTTATTGATGGCATTTTTTTTTTTAGAAAAGGGCGCCCTAAAAGGTTTTTTGTTGTAAAAAATTCAGACAATGAGCGTTTTAGTCAATTTTGATTGAAAAGGAAAGTAAAAAACAAGTCATTTAAAGGGAGCGCATACGATTATCCTGCACATTTATTACTTTTTCTGTTATTAATTGATGCGATAAATTTAACCCCCAGAACCGGGAACCATTCAGAATCGTCTGCCTTTAATATATCGTCCGTTCTCGTTCATCCGGGCGTATTTTGAGGCGGAATAAAAAGGGAAATGAATTTTTTTTAATCCTGTGTGAATGACGTTTATTTTCAAGATTAGAAAAAACGTAGACTTTTTAAAGGTGTTTGTGACAATTAGAATGATTTGCGTGGGAATTAATCGACTGTTTCAAAGTGAGAAGGTAATCTAAACCTCCCTGAATGGGAAATGACGTTCAAGATATGGGCTTTATTACCATGAGGCATGGTTAAGCCATCAGGCCTAAAACTGATGGCCTATTCAGTGATTGAGGGGTGAGGGCGAGGTGACCCTAAAGTGAACAGAGAGCCGTTTCGCTAATGGACAGAGGCGGAACCGCTCAATCATAATGGCCTTCACACAAAGCTACAATAAAACGTCTAGATTATAATCCTGCCTATTTATTCTATTTTTCGTTTTAATTAACCGACGACGGTGCCGTTTCGGATTTCAAAGCATTCGAGCGTGAAGTCAATACTGTTTTATTCAATTCAATTGTTAGAGAGGGGACTAACGTAGGATTGTAATAAAGAGTAGAGCGGTTTTCATTACAAAGGATACTTCGAGTACTGACTTACACCGCTTTCTCCTTTAGAACCATCTGGTCACACTTTCCACTAAAAACCGAGTTAAGCCCATTGCATAAGATAAAATATGAATGAATAACTATTGAATTTTGGGAACTTAGGAGGTGATTTTCAAGGTATGAAATTTAAATTTAATGCAGTGGAGAAAGGCCAGGATTTTTCAAAAATGGACGAGGAAAACGCCCTGCAAGGAAGGCCGATGAAGAAATATTGAGGAAAACGCCAATTGATCAATATTTCAGTGGGAATTTGGTAAAAGCTTAAAAGGAGACTTTGGGCAGAAACGCCTAAATATGAGTACCAACCATCTTTGCATAAAAAGCGAGAAAAAAGGGGTTTTCTGGCGAAGGAAGCTTTACAAACGTCCAAAACTCCAGTAATTCGAGGTGATTTAGGCGAAAATCATGTAAAAAAGTTTTTCTTACTCAAAATGAAAGCGCAGCCGCAAAAGTGAATAATACAGCCGAAATTTCGGTAAAAAGATAGATTCGGCAAAAAAAAAAAATCCGTAAAATACGGGTTTCTCGGCCAAAAATACAAGAGGACACTCTTAAAATCTAATTAAATGTGGCTCTCCTGACTAAAAAATCAATAAAAATGGCAAAAAAGCAATAATCCTGCCAAAATTGTGGGAAAATGGCCAAAATTTCGGTAAACTTTTTTTTGGACAAAAAAAGCGAGAAAGACGGCCAAAAACCGTAAAAAATGACGGTATTTTGACCGAAAATATATAGAAACCACCAAAATACGGAGGGGAAGGTTTTTTTTGTCGAAAAATTTTCCGATTTTAAGTGTTTTTTTTTTCGAAAAATTTTCCGAGTTTTTTGATAAATTTTCCGATTTTAATTTTAGTTTTGAAAACATTTTTAAGTTTATTTTTTCCAAAATTTTCCAACTTTTATTTTTTTTTAAAATTTTCCGAGTTTTCTTTTTTAAATTTACGCTTTTTTTTTTCCGAAAAATTTTCGAAGTTTTTTCCCGGGATTTTTCCGAGAGAGTCCCTCTGGTAAGGCGTGGAAGTATGAAATTTCTCCCTACTAAAATGATAATTAATGTTTAAAAAATGATTTTTTAACCAAAAAATCGAAAAAAATATAAGGAGTATATGGAGGTGAAAATCGGTTGAAACTGTTGCCGAAAAAATGCTACGGCCGGCCGGCACCAGACAAAGTTGAGATCGGTAAAGACCATTGACCCTCCGGGGTCTGGAAGACCCTTCCCCAAAAACCCGACGTGAGGGTATCACAATTCTTTAAGGAAGTTAATTGGGCAGAACGCCGGAGAAAACGGCCTCATTTTGGTAAAAAGTTGTTATTGGCCATAATAGAGGTAAATAAACAAATAAAAACGGTGGAGGGTATCACAATAACTCTTTAAGGAAGTTAAAAAGGGATTTTTTAGCCGAAAAACTAAGATAAACACCAATTTGAGTTTGAGAAAATCTGAATAAGTTGGCCCTTTTGAGGGTTAAATATACTCAGCCCGAAAATGAGGACGTTAAAAAAAGTGTATAAATCCCATAACGACTCTACTAAAAGGCAGTAAACCCTTTGTACGGGCCTAACAGGTCAAAGCCTCTAAACCACCTAGTTTGATAAGTTTAGTTTTAATTAAATCCACGTCGGAGGCTTTCACGCCCGGCCAAGAATGCCACGGTTGACCCGACGCCCTCTCCGCCATAATTCAAAAGCGAAATCCCCTCAAACAATACGCCAACGAGATAAAATCACATAAAATTTTCCTTTGATAAAAGGTGAAAGGGGAGGTTTACTAAATTGGAGGATCGCTTCTGAAGGTTCATCCGATTCCGCAACCTTTTGATCTTCCTAGGACGAAAAGGAGGTTTTACCCAGCGAGGTCAAAACTTCTGGCGGTCTAAGGCAATTTGTGATAATCTTCTTCCGTCTTTCAGCACATTTCCTTTTCTTTATATCATAAAAAAAAGAATATCCCGCCGAAAAGCTTGAATAGAGATCCAAACGCATTTATAATTCCACTTTAAATAATCAAATCTTTGATTTTCAAAGCCGTATGTAAATTATTTAAGGCAAATTATGATAAAATATAAAAAGGAGGTAAAATTTTAAGGTTGAAAATGAGATTTATTCAAAGAGGGTCTTAAAAAAAAATTTACAGCTAAGGTTAGATAATGATTCCACCGTTGGGGGTTCATTAGCCGCCCGTTTGTTAACTAAATTCAGCGTGAATGAAATACAGCCTAAACTCCTTTATTATACCCGTGACAATACATTTGTTCTAACTTACATAATATTTTGAAGAAATTACCCTCATTTTTTTTTCCTCAAAGCTTAATGCTCTTAAGGGACAATTCTCTATTTACTAAAATTTTGGTTAAACTTTCCAAGCGTTTCAAGTCACGTATTTTGGTGGAAATAGTAGCCCTCGGGGCAAAGTTCAAACTTGCCTGTTTTCCCACGTGAAGTACATTTATCATTTTTCTCATTTATAAACAATAAATTTACTTTGAGAGGTTAGTTAAAGCTTTTAGGGTGAAAGAAACCCTTAAGGAGTAAACAACACCCTAAAAGCCTCCCTTGATATTGTAAACATTTTTAATGTCAATAAAAAAAATTGTATGAAACTTTTATGACATGGCACGTTCAGGGTCCAAATTAAACCGGATGTCCTTGCTGACTCTACAGATGACCCTTCACGACTCTTCTAATGAGATGTCAAAGAAACTTTTATACGTCCAGAAAAGCGAGATCCCTATCACAATTTTGAGGATTTTATCTTTTCATTGAACATTTTCATGGGTTAAAAAATGGAATTATTTATTTTTTATTTCATGAAAAGCATTTAAGTTTCCAAATTAAGCAGGTATATAATTCTGGTATTAAGTACTTGTTTGAAGAGCTTCCAACGAAAACTTCCTTATAGAGATGTAAAAATTAGGAGGGGGAAGTATAAGCGAGGAGAAGTATAAGAGGGGGAAGTATAAGGGAGGGGAAGTATAACAGAAAGTATAAGGGAGGAAGTATAACAGAGGGAAAGTATAGGGAGGAAGTATAACAGAGGAAAGTGTAAGGGAGGGGAAAGTTTTATAACGGAGGAAAGTACGGAGGGGAAAGTATAACGGAGGGAAAGTGAGAGGAGGAGGCATAAAGGAGGGGGAATAAAGTATAACGGAAGGGGAAGTTTTTTTTTGTTCTAAAGAAATTTTCTTTTTTTTCAAAAAATTTTCCGATTTTTTTCGAAAATTTTCCGAGTTTTTATTATCAAGGTAGAAATAATAATAAGATTTTTGCCCAGAGGTCCCTCTCGTAAGGCGTGGAAGTATGAAATTTCTCCCTACTAATAATAATAATGTTGAAAAATGACAATTTTTTTACACCAAAAATTCTTAAAAAATATAAGGAGTAATTGGTGAAAATTTGGTGAAAATGGACCAAAGGATCGGCGAATTTTTTAAAATTTCAACAGACATATCTCCGCCATTCTTTCGAAATTCAAAAATCGCCCTCGTTAGTTTCTTGTTCACCGGCTAAAGAAATTTGGTGAAAATCGGTTGAAAACTGTGGCCGTTGTTCCGGAAAAAATGCTACGGACGGCCGGCACCACAGACAAAGTTGAGATCGGTATAGATCCATATTCGAATTTACCCTCCGGGTCTGGAAGACCCTTCCCCAAAAACCGACGTGGAGGGTATCACAATAACTTCTTTAAGCAAGTTAATAATATTAGTAATAATAATAAATCGGGAAGGAAATTAAGTTCGGGTTTACTGTTTGCCAGAGATTGATTGGAAAAGTTATGAAGCTCATTCATTTTTTATTAATTGAAAGCCTATCATAGAAATAAAAAAAATGTTATAGGCAGTTGCGCAGAAAAAGTTTATTTTCCAGTGCCCTGGTATGTTAAAAAGAAAAAAAAGAGATACACGGAAATTAAGGGATCAGTGTTTTTATCAGATTTATCAGAACTCTGTATAACGGACTGGCAAGTAGTTATTTATAGGAATACTATTTTTATGCAGGGTTTTCCTGCGATTTTTTTTCCTTTTAAACTAAAATTAGTTTTTTCCCTCTCTCTTTTATTTTTTTTGAAAAGCCATTAACGAAAGTTAACAATTTTCTGCTTTATGATTAAAGTCGTATCACCTTTAGAATGATGAATGTAAAAGTAGAATTTATCAAAATATTAAGGAAAGAAGGAATTTGAAAATGATGCTAATTTGGGAGGTTATTTAATTTTTAATTTTTATAGAGGATAATTAGGTTTCTAAAACATGCTTTACGTGTGTAAGATATACATATTAATATCTATATGTGAGAGAATTCTCAATTAAGTTGTGTTAATTAACTCAAATGTAGATTATAAACAAGGCTCATTTACTTGTTTAATCCAATGTAGCGGAATCAAAGCAATAGGTTGAGAAACGTGACTTAATTATTCTTGTGGAAACTAATTTTCAGTTTGGGAGGACTTTGGGAATTATTATTCCGTGAGGTTCCGCGCGTATGAAGGCTTTTGAGAGTTTTTCGCTTTGTGCCTTTCGGAGTGAGCGCATCAATCTTTATCTTCTCGCCGTCAGAAGTGTAACAGGTTCTCGGCCTTTTGTAATATTAATAAGCTACTCGCTTCCGTTGAGCGATGGTTTTTACACGAAAGAGAAACTCAAAGGGATTTTTATTGTAGAGTACGCCCGAGATTTTTAAGGTTTATGTTTAACGAGGTTTTTTAAACTATAAAGAATTTTTTTACGTTAAAATAATGGATTTTGAGACTATGAAGGCAGAGTCATTTTTCACATGAACGGGGACAGAGAGGGGTGATATCGATCCTATCAAATAAGCAATAAAGGTAAACTAGCCTAAACTCATCGAAGCATAAATTTCGAGCTCCTTTAACTTTCAGACTTTTTTTTTCATTTTTTTTGGAAAAACGTAATTTTTTAATACCTCTGAATTTTCATCACGGGTTTAATATACAGATCGGTTGTAAAAGGAAAATTGAAGTCGGTGGATTTAGATGAGGTAGACTTTAGCTCCTTGAAGCGTTTGTATGTGCAAAGAAGCGGACGTTTAAGTTTCCCAGAAGGTAAACTGCTTCGTCAGTCATCATCCTTAATTAGAGGGTCCAAATTACTTCTTCAGACTAAACTTTTTCCTCTCTCTAAATTTTCATCTTTTTTATTGACAATTTTTTTAACTTTCTCAAAGAGAAGTTATAGTGGAAATTTAATAAATTGAGCAACTTGAAGACGTCAAGGCCAGTTCTAGACTAGTACTTTAACTTCCTAAAAGCATGTTATTGTATAACACGAGAGGTAGTTTTTAGGGGTCCTAGATGTCCGTCTTTTTAATCAAAAAAGCCCAGATTCGCGGATTTTCAGGCGATTTCCTTGGTCTTTCTGGCAAAAAAAACCTTTTTACCGGGTTTTTGGGAGTTTTCTGGTCCTCTGCCAAGTAATGCTTTACATGCGTTTTCTACGTTCTAGTCCAGAAATACCACATGATTTTTCGGGCGTTTTCGTCAGTATTTCGTCGGGAAATACTGTTTCCTTGCTTTTTGGCGTTTTCTCGTCTTTTTCAACTCACCCTTTACGTTTTCTTCGGTCACCCAAATTACTGAATCTTAAGGTTTTCCGAGTCTTTCTGCCAAGAAACACCCTTTTTGCCGGATTTTTGCGGTCTATCGCTAGCATAGCTCTTAAAGCGCTTATTTTACGGTTCTAGCACAAGATAACGCCCAATAACTGGATTTTCCGGCGTTTTCATCGGTCTTTCTGGCGAAAAACACCCTTTACGTTTTCTTCAGTCCCAAATCACTGAATCTTAAGGAGTTTTCCGAGTTCTCTGCCAAGAAACCCTTTTGCCGGATTTTTCGGCATTTTTCGGTCTATCCGCTAGTATAGCTCTTAAGTGCTTATTTTACGGTTCTAGCACAAGATACGCCCCAATAACTGGATTTTCCGGCGTTTTCTTCGTCTTTCTGGCGAAAAACACCCTTTACGTTTTCTTCAGTCACCCAAATCACTGAATTTAAGGAGTTTTCCGAGTCTTTCTGCCAAGAAAAACCCTTTTTGCCGATTTTTCGGCATTTTTTGGTCTATCGTAAGTATAGCTCTTAAGTGCTTATTTTACGGTTCTAGCACAAGATACCCCAATAACAAGATTTTCCGGCGTTTTCTTCAGTCTTTCTGGCGAAAAACACCCTTTACGTTTTCTTCAGTCACCCAAATTACTGAATCTTAAGGAGTTTTCCGAGTCTCTCTGCCAAGAAAACCCTTTTTGCCGGATTTTTTCGGTCTATCCGCTAAGTATAGCTCTTAAAGTGCTTATTTTACGGTTCTAGCGCAAGATACGCCCAATAACTGGATTTTCCGGCGTTTTCTTCGGTCTTTCTGGCGAAAAAACCCTTTACGTTTTCTTTAATCACCCAAAACTGAATCTTAGTTTTCCGAGTTCTGCCAAAAAACACCCTTTTTGCCGGATTTTTCGGCATTTTTTTCGGTCTATCCGCTAATTATAGCTCTTAAAGTGCTTATTTTACGGTTCTAGCACAAATACCCCAATAACTGGATTTTCCGGCATTTTCTTCGGTTTTTCTGGCGAAAAACACCCTATACGTTTCTCCAGTCACCCAAATTACTGAATCAAAAGGAGTTTTCCGAGTCTTTCTGCCAAGAAACACCCTTTTTGCTGAATTTTTCGGCATTTTTCGGTCTATCCGCTAAGTATAGCTCGTAAAGTGCTTATTTTACTTTCTTGCACAGGATACGCCGCAATAACTGGATATTCCGGCGTTTTCATAGGTCTTTCTGGCGAAAAACACACTTTACGTTTTCTTCAGTCTCTCAAATCACTGAATCTTAAGGAGTTTTCTGAGTCTCTCTGCCAAGAAACACCCATTTTGCCGGATTTTTCGGCATTTTATCGGTCTATCCGCTTAGTATAGCTCTTAAGTGGTTATTTTACGGTTCTAGCACAAGATACGCCCCAATAACTGGATTTTCCGCCGTTTTCTTCAGTCTTTCTGGCGAAAAACACCCTTTACGTTTTCTTCAGTCACCCAAATCACTGAATTTTAAGGAGTTTTCTGAGTCTTTCTGCCAAGAAAAACCCTTTTTGCCGGATTTTTCGGCATTTCTTGGTCTATTCGTTAAGTATAGCTCTTAAAGTGCTTATTTTATGGTTCTAGCACAAGATACGCCCTGATAACAAGATTTTCCGGCGTTTTCTTCAGTCTTTCTGGCGAAAAACATCCTTTACGTTTTCTTCATCACCCAAATTACTATCTTAAGGAGTTTTCCGAGTCTCTCTGCCAAGAAAAACCCTTTTTGCCGGATTTTTGGGTCTATCCGCTAAGTATAGCTCTTAAAGTGCTTATTTTACGGTTCTAGCGCAAGATACGCCCAATAACTGGATTTTCCGGCGTTTTCTTCGGTCTTTCTGGCGAAAATACCCTTTACGTTTTCTTTAATCACCCAAATTACTGAATCTTCAGGAGTTTTCCGAGTATTTCTGCCAAAAAACACCCTTTTTGCCGGATTTTTTCGGCATTTTTTTCGGTCTATTTGTTAATTATAGCTCTTAAAGTGCTTATTTTACGGTTCTAGCACAAAATACCCCCAATAACTGGATTTTCCGGCATTTTCTTCGGTTTTTCTGGCGAAAAACACCCTATACGTTTTCTCCAGTCACCCAAATTACTGAATCAAAAGGAGTTTTCCGAGTCTTTCTGCCAAGAAACACCCTTTTTGCTGAATTTTTCGGCATTTTTTCGGTCTATCCGCTAAGTATAGCTCGTAAAGTGCTTATTTCACTGTTCTTGCACAGGATACGCCGCATAACTGGATATTCCGGCGTTTTCATAGGTCTTTCTGGCGAAAAACACACTTTACGTTTTCTTCAGTCTCTCAAATCACTGAATCTTAAGGAGTTTTCTGAGTCTCTCTGCCAAGAAACACCCATTTTGCCGGATTTTTCGGCATTTTATCGGTCTATCCGCTTAGTAGCTCTTAAGTGGTTATTTTACGGTTCTAGCACAAGATACGCCCCAATAACTGGATTTTCCGCCGTTTTCTTCAGTCTTTCTGGCGAAAAACACCCTTTACGTTTTCTTCAGTCACCCAAACTGAATTTTAAGGAGTTTTCTGAGTCTTTCTGCCAAGAAAAACCCTTTTTTTGCCGGATTTTCGGCATTTTCTTGGTCTATTCGTTAAGTATAGCTCTTAAAGTGCTTATTTTATGGTTCTAGCACAAGATACGCCCTGATAACAAGATTTTCCGGCGTTTTCTTTCAGTCTTTCTGGCGAAAAACATCCTTTACGTTTTCTTCAGTCACCCAAATTACTATCTTAAGGAGTTTTCCGAGTCTCTCTGCCAAGAAAAACCCTTTTTGCCGGATTTTTTGGGTCTATCCGCTAAGTATAGCTCTTAAGTGCTTATTTTACGGTTCTAGCGCAAGATACGCCCCAATAACTGGATTTTCCGGCGTTTTCTCTCGGTCTTTCTGGCGAAAAATACCCTTTACGTTTTCTTTAATCACCCAAATTACTGAATCTTCAGGAGTTTTCCGAGTATTTCTGCCAAAAACACCCTTTTTGCCGGATTTTTTCGGCATTTTTTTCGGTGTATTTGTTAATTATAGCTCTTAAAGTGCTTATTTTACGGTTCTAGCACAAAATACCCCCAATAACTGGATTTTCCGGCATTTTCTTCGGTTTTGGCGAAAAACACCTATACGTTTTCTCCATCACCCAAATTACTGAATCAAAAGGAGTTTTCCGAGTCTTTCTGCCAAGAAACCCCTTTTTGCTGAATTTTTCGGCATTTTTTTCGGTCTATCCGCTAAGTATAGCTAAAGTGCTTATTTCACTGTTCTTGCACAGGCGCCGCAATAACTGGATATTCCGGCGTTTTCATAGGTCTTTCTGGCGAAAAAACACTTTACGTTTCTTCAGTCTCTCAAATCACTGAATCTTAAGGAGTTTTCTGAGTCTCTCTGCCAAGAAACACCCATTTTGCCGGATTTTTCGGCATTTTATCGGTCTATCCGCTTAGTATAGCTCTTAAGTGGTTATTTTACGGTTCTAGCACAAGATACCCCCAATAACTGGATTTTCCGCCGTTTTCTTCAGTCTTTCTGGCGAAAAACACCCTTTACGTTTTCTTCAGTCACCCAAATCACTGAATTTTAAGGAGTTTTCTGAGTCTTTCTGCCAAGAAAAACCCTTTTTTGCCGGATTTTTCGGCATTTTCTTGGTCTATTCGTTAAGTATAGCTCTTAAAGTGCTTATTTTATGGTTCTAGCACAAGATACGCCCTGATAACAAGATTTTCCGGCGTTTTCTTCAGTCTTTCTGGCGAAAAACATCCTTTACGTTTTCTTCAGTCACCCAAATTACTATCTTAAGGAGTTTTCCGAGTCTCTCTGCCAAAAAAACCCTTTTTGCATTTTTGGGTCTATCCGCTAAGTAGCTCTTAAAGTGCTTATTTTACGGTTCTAGCGCAAGATACGCCCCAATAACTGGATTTTCCGGCGTTTTCTTCGGTCTTTCTGGCGAAAATACCCTTTACGTTTTCTTTAATCACCCAATTACTGAATCTTCAGGAGTTTTCCGAGTATTTCTGCCAAAAAACACCCTTTTTGCCGGATTTTTCGGCATTTTTTTCGGTTATTTGTTAATTATAGCTCTTAAAGTGCTTATTTTACGGTTCTAGCACAAAATACCCCAATAACTGGATTTTCCGGCATTTTCTTCGGTTTTTCTGGCGAAAAACACCCTATACGTTTTCTCCAGTCACCCAAATTACTGAATCAAAAGGAGTTTTCCGAGTCTTTCTGCCAAGAAACACCCTTTTTGCTGAATTTTTCGGCATTTTTTCGGTCTATCCGCTAAGTATAGCTCGTAAAGTGCTTATTTCACTGTTCTTGCACAGGATACGCCGCAATAACTGGATATTCCGGCGTTTTCATAGGTCTTTCTGGCGAAAAACACACTTTACGTTTTCTTCAGTCTCTCAAATCACTGAATCTTAAGGAGTTTTCTGAGTCTCTGCCAAGAAACACCCATTTTGCCGGATTTTTCGGCATTTTATCGGTCTATCCGCTTAGTATAGCTCTTAAGTGGTTATTTTACGGTTCTAGCACAAGATACGCCCCAATAACTGGATTTTCCGCCGTTTTCTTCAGTCTTTCTGGCGAAAAACACCCTTTACGTTTTCTTCAGTCACCCAAATCACTGAATTTTAAGGAGTTTTCTGAGTCTTTCTGCCAAGAAAAACCCTTTTTGCCGGATTTTTCGGCATTTTCTTGGTCTATTCGTTAAGTATAGCTCTTAAAGTGCTTATTTTATGGTTCTAGCACAAGATACGCCCTGATAACAAGATTTTCCGGCGTTTTCTTCAGTCTTTCTGGCGAAAACATCCTTTACGTTTTCTTCAGTCACCCAAATTACTATCTTAAGGAGTTTTCCGAGTCTCTCTGCCAAGAAAAACCCTTTTTGCCGGATTTTTTGGGTCTATCCGCTAAGTATAGCTCTTAAAGTGCTTATTTTACGGTTCTAGCGCAAGATACGCCCCAATAACTGGATTTTCCGGCGTTTTCTTCGGTCTTTCTGGCGAAAAATACCCTTTACGTTTTTCTTTAATCACCCAAATTACTGAATCTTCAGGAGTTTTCCGAGTATTTCTGCCAAAAAACACCCTTTTTGCCGGATTTTTTCGGCATTTTTTTCGGTCTATTTGTTAATTATAGCTCTTAAAGTGCTTATTTTACGGTTCTAGCACAAAATACCCCCAATAACTGGATTTTCCGGCATTTTCTTCGGTTTTTCTGGCGAAAAACACCCTATACGTTTTCTCCAGTCACCCAAATTACTGAATCAAAAGGAGTTTTCCGAGTCTTTCTGCCAAGAAACACCCTTTTGCTGAATTTTTCGGCATTTTTTCGGTCTATCCGCTAAGTATAGCTCGTAAAGTGCTATTTCACTGTTCTTGCACAGGATACGCCGCAATAACTGGATTTTCCGGCGTTTTCTTAGGTTTTTCTGGCGAAAATTACAATTGACAGTAACTTCCAGGTTTTCAGTCATTTTTTAAAGACACTTAGGCCAACCCCATAAGCGGTTTTAATGCCCAAAAACCCGGAAAAAAGGATGTTTTTATGCAGAAGACTGAAAACTCCTTAAGATTCAGAAATAGGAGAATTTCTTGGAATAGGATCATTTAGCAGGCTTACCAGCTGTTTTCCTTGGTATTTTCTCTCAGCTATGAAGTTTGGGCCCAGATAACTTTCGCCATAATGCCATGACTATCGGGATAGACGACAACTCGACAAAAAAATCTTTCATCAAAATTTCCCCACAAGACTGCCGTATATCGGTAAAGTATACATTAAATTTTATCGGGACGTTGAACATAATAGGAGGCAACCATCATGAATGTAGATTAGCCGCAAGTGTAAAGATAAAGACCACGAAGCCTCCTCGAAACGATCCTTGCTAAACAATTTCCTCTTTTAAAAGAGCGAAAAAAAGTATTTAAAAAACAATAAATGGCCATTAGCTAATTACCTCGTTTTTCGTTTGAGAACATTACCTGGAACAAAAAAAAGAGGGTTAAAATATTGAAAATGTCAGGACATTTCTAGGGAGAAATAACGGGAACAACTCCGGCCTCCTTGAGTCAAAGATTTTGACCACTTACCCACCAAGGTCGACTAAAATACTTCCATTTTTGGCTCAAATTGTTTTTTTTTTCTCTCAATTTGAGCACAATTTAAGTGGTAGATTCTTCATTTTTCTGCACAGGGAAGATAACGTTATCGTATAAAGTCAAAACGGGTTGAAGTAAAGGAGAAGGACGGAAATTGAGGAGGTCCAACCCCCTCCAGTTATAGCGCAATTTTCTTCAACGGCACCTGTATTCGACTTTTATTATTACCAACCCTAAAATTATTCAAAAGACAACATTTTTGTCAAAAAAAAGAATTTTTCAATGGATAATGAGGATATTGAATATTTACGCCCGTTTCCTTCCGGACGTGATGAAGGTAAAACGTGATAGTCACGGACTTTTGTGGCCGCCGCTGCCCTGCACGTTGTCAGATCCGGGGGTCGTTCGTGTGAGGGCTCAATACATCATTTTTGCTCCCTCTCTATTATATTATACGCTCAGCTTTTATCTCAATTACCCATAAAAATCAAAAAAGTACTAGCATATGCAAAGAAAAAACGCATATTTCCCCCATGTCAAGATAACACCTAATTATTATATTGTATAATGCGATTAATAAGATTTTTTTCAACAAAAAATTATGATACTTTGATTTTTAATTTTAAAATAATTTAAACAAAATTCTATTCATTAAAAAATATTATAAAAACTCGTTTAGATCCTTCAATGCATCTAATTTAAAACCATTCCACAAACTTGGTCCTGCATTAAAGCCCGGAATTTTTTTTTTCCCCACTTCACCCGTTAGATTCCTTTTTCCCGAGAGACTAGAGGAGAGAGAAAAAAAAAGTTGGCATTTCATTTACAGAATGGGACCAAAAAGAAAAAAGATGGTTAGAGATAAAAAAAAGGGTGCCGAGCTCTCGGTTTTAAAATAAGAAATCAACGCCTAGTTTTAACCACATTGGATACTTCTTTACTTGTTGCCGTTGAAAACTTTTTATATTCTGGACTTTTTTAAGTTTTTATTTTAGTTTAGAACTTTCTTCTTAAATAATTTTAATGCTCTACTCATTAGGTAACAAGAAAACTTTGTTTTATAAGTACTTTCTGAGTAATGGAACAAATTCTTTACCGGTCAAAAAGACCCTAACTCTTTTACCTCGGGGACCAAAAAAAAGTACTGGTTTTAAAAAAGTACTTTAAAGAGAAGTAACAAGATAGGAGGGGAAGTAAAAGGGAGGGGAAGTATAACGGAGGAGGCAGTACAAGGGAAGTATAACAGAGGGCGAAGGATAACAGAGAGGGATGTATAAAGTTGGGAAGTATAACAGAGGGGGAAGTATAAAGGAGAGGAAGTATAACTGAGGGGGAAGTAAAAAGAGCGGGAAATATAAAGGAGGGGAAGTATAACAGAGGGGGAGTAAAAAAGAGGGGAAGTATAAAGGAGGGGAAGTAAAAAAAGAGGGGGAAGTATAAAGGAGGGGAAGTATAACAGAGGGGAAATTAAAAAAAAAAGAGGGGAAGTATAAAGGGGAAGTATAACAGAGGGGAAGTAAAAAGAGGGGAAGTATAAAGGAGGCAAAGTATAATAGAGGGAAGTAAAAAAGAGGGGGAAGTATAAACGAGGGGAAGTATACAGAGGGGGAGTATAACGGAGGGGAAGTATAACGGTGGGGGAATTATAACGGAGGGGAAGTATAACGGTGGGGAAATTATAACGGAGGGGAATTATAACGGGGGAAGTATAAAGGGTGGGAAGTATAACAGAGGGGGAAGTATAACAGAGGGGGAAGTATAAAGGGTGAGAATTATAACGGAGGGGAAGTATAACAGAGGGGGAAGTATAAAGGGTGGGAAGTATAACGGAGGGGAATTTTTTTTCAAAAATTTTTTAAGTATCAAGGAAGAAATAATGGGAATTTTGCCCAAGGGAGGTCCCTCTCGTAAGGCGTGGAATTATGAAATTTCTCCCTACTAAAGTGATAATACAGGTGAAACCTGTGATTTGCGGAACCTGTGATTAGCGGAAACCTGTCAGTTACGGAAAATCTTTTCGGTCCCGGCCAGTTAGATAGGAAATCCTATGTATTGGAACCTGATATTTACGGAAACTGTCAAACGCGGAAACGGAAAAGGCTTTTCCCTTTTTTTGGTGAAAAACACTGAGTTTTGCGGAAATTTTTTAAAAATCTTTATCACTTACTAACGTTAAAACGGCTGTTACAACCCTTAGCAGGTAAAAATTGCCTTCTTAATCTCTCTTTTGTTTTTCCGACCGTTGAATTTCCGTTACGCGATGAGCTTAAAATTTTTGACACTCTGGTCATTAACTCTCGAAAGGAAGAATTATTTTTTGTTTAGTTCTACTCAAGATGTCGAGTCGAAGAGTGCAGTTTACTAATAACAAAAAATTGAAATAATAAAGTGTCATGAGAATAAAAAGTGTAGTGTGAAACAACTTCAAGAAATTATAAGTGTGGCAAAACTCAAATCTATCACCTGCTTAAGAACAAGGCTGAAATAATGCGAGAAGTGGAAGTCGGGACCCGCGAACTCAAAGCGAAGAAGAGCAACTGTGAGTCAAAACGATGCCATAAACGAGCAAGTATGGGAATGGTTCGTTAGAACAAGGGCCAGAAACATTCCTATATCGGGGCCAATGGTTCAGGAGAAGGCCAAACAGATTGCCATTTCTCTTGAAAATCGATCTTTCAAGGCTTCTAACGGATGGCTGCAGAGTTTCAGATCACGACATAGCGTCGTATGGAGCAGCGTATGCGGGGAATCAAACGACGTAGATTTGAAAATTGTTGGCGATTGGAAAAATCGAATTTCCGACTTGATTATGGACTACAAGAGTCAAAATGTTTTTAACGTTGACGAAACGGCTTTGTTTTACAGGGCCATACCGTCGAAAACATTGGGCATAAGAGGCGAAAAATGCAAAGGTGGAAAACTGGCCAAAGAGAGGCTGACCGTTCTCGTGTGCAGTAACATGGATGGAGATTTTGAGAAGCCACTATTGATAGGCAACGCAGCTACATAAACCTAGATGCTTTAAGAACATCAAAATCGAAGATCTTCCAGTAATATGGAAAAGCAACAAAACAGCATGGAACACGGCATTCATTATGGAGGAGTGGTTAAAGGATTTCAACAGAAGAATGCAAAACGAAGATAGGAAAGTAATCTTGTTCATGGACAACGCTTCATGCCACCCCCACTTGACATTAAGCCATGTAAAGTTGGCTTTTTTTCCGGCTAACACCTCGAGCATCACGCAGCCTATGGACCAGGGTGTTATTAAATGCCTAAAGACTCATTACAGGAAAAACCTTATGCAGTCCCTGGTCGCTGCAGTGGACCAAAGCAGCTCGGCTTGTGAGTTAGCTAAAAAAATAACCGTCCTGGATTCAATTAGGTGGCTCGATAAAGCTTTCCGAAACATATCAAAAAAGACTGTATCAAAGTGTTTTAAAAATGCAGGATTTGAACTCAAAAGGCAGAATGAAATTTCGGACGATGACCTTAGCCTATCAATTTCGGAGGACGAAGACGATCCACCTCAGCTGGGTGATTTTCACCTGATGGAAAATGACGTTTTAACTTGTGACGACGGCCTATACCCGTTGGATGAAACACCAGCTGCAACGGAAGATGAAAAGATATCAGAAGAAGAAGATGAGAAATCGACAATCAAAAATCATAGTGAAGCTTTGGCAGTGCTAAAAAATTTGTCCTTATTTTATGCAGAGCAAGGTAACTTGCAGTGTCATAACTATGTTCACGAAGCTTTATCATCGACAGAAAAAATATTATTAAATAAAAGAAATGTCCAAAAAAAACTCACCGACTACTTTAAATAAACGTTTATCTAGTCTTTAAAATTCAAGTTTTGTATTACGTACATATAAGAAGTGAATAACGATTGACTAGTCGCAATGTGATACTGTTCCACATATTTTCGTATTTATTGGCTGTTAGGTTAAATTAATTTTTATTTAAATAAATCACGTTTATAATCAATCACTCTTGTTTTATGATTACCTACAGGGTCTGATCCAGAAGTAGTAGGACTGATTTTCTGTAGCGCGAACGGAGCGTCGTAGGGGGAGCGGCTTTTTGGATGTTGTTTAGAAGACATTTGGGAGCACACTCATATTTTTTCAGCCGCTTGGGGGCAGTAGTTGAGACAGTACGTAAGTTCCTGTGAACCTCTACAGTGTGACCTCGTCGAAGCCCGAGATGGGAAAAATAATTTTTAGGACTAATGGCTATTAAAAAAAACTAAAGCCGTGAGGTAAAAAATTCTTTAATAATCTTCAAAATAACACCTTCCGCTTCGCTACACAGCTTATAACGCCTTTTCCATTCATCAAACGCCTTGGAGAAGTCTTCAGGGATGGTGTTCAGAACCTCGGTCGTAGCGTCTTGAACCTCCTGGATTAACCCGTAACGGTGTCCTTTCTTCGTCCTGACTTCTCTCCGCCGCGCCGGACTTTTTCCTGTTCCCCCGAGTGAAAAGAGTTCTGAAAGAACACCGTTACGGATCAATCCAGGAGGTTCAAGACGCTACGACCGAGGTTCTGAACACCATCCCAGAAGACTTCTCCAATGCGTTTGATGAATGGAAAAGGCGTTATAAGCTGTGTAGCGAAGCGGAAGGGTGTTATTTTGAAGATTATTAAAGAATTTTTTACCTCACGGCTTTAGTTTTTTTTAATAGCCATTAGTCCTATAAATTATTTCTCTCCATCTCGGGCTTCGACGAGGTCACCCTGTAGAGGTTCACAGGAACTTACGTACTGTCTCAACTACTGCCCCCAAGCGGCTGAAAAAAATATGAGTGTGCTCCCAAATGTCTCCTAAACAACATCCAAAAAGCCGCTCCCCCCTACGACGCTCCGTTCGCGCTACAGAAAATCAGTCCTACTACTTCTGGATCAGACCCTGTATAGATTATCAACCTTCATCCATGCTTTTAAAGTACTATAACTCTTTCAAGGCTGAAATAGCTTAAATAGCTGATAGCTTTAAAAAAAAAAAAAAAAAAAAAAAAAAAAAAAAAAAAGTACTACATATAAATCTAAAGAATCAATTTATTTATTATTTACCTTACGTACTTACAGTAGCTTGTGCTAATTGATGCACTGTAATTGCTTTCAATAATAATAAATTAAAATAAAATGGGTAAATGAATACGTTAAGTAGTAATGGAAAGACATAGGAGGGGTGGGGTAAACCCTGTCTAATGCGGAAACCTGTTAGATGCGGAAAATTTTTTCGGTCCCACATGATTCCGTAAAACTCAGGTTTTACCTGTAAATGTAAAAAAAAATGATAATTTTTTACACCAAAAATTCTTTAAAAATATAAGGAGTTGAAAATTTTGAGAAAATCAGACCAACCAGCGAATTTTTTAAAATTTCAAACAGACATTCTCCGCCATTTTTTCGAAATCCAAAAATCGCTCTCGTTAGTTTCTTGTTCACCGACTTAAGAAAATTTGGTGAAAATCCGGTGAAAATCGGTTTAAAACTGTGAAGTGTTCCTCAAAAATGCTACCGGCAAAAACGCCGGACGGCCGGCAGTCACCACAGACAAAGTTGAGATCGGTAAAGACCAATTTGACCCTCCGGGGTAAGGAAGACCCTTCCCCCAAAACCGGACGTCGAGGGTATCACAATAACTTCTTTAAGGAAGTTAATTGGAAATCCAGCCAGAAAAATAATAACTTTTGGCAATGAGAAGAGAAATAGGTTATCTATTTTTAAAGAGGCAATAAATTAAATTGTTGAATGAAAAGAAAGAAAGAGAGAACTTCATTTCCTTTGAAGAAATAAAAAGAAGAAAAGTCGCCGGCCCAGACTTCCTCCCTATTATACGTTGTTCACCTTTCAGGTCACATTATCCACTTTTCAACTTAAAACGTATTTACTACTAAAATTGTCGACAGTTTAACTAAACCCATTAAAAAATAGGATTAAAAAAATCAATTGAGTAGTTTTTTCACCTGAGGGTTAGGTCATAAATTAAAGGGTGCAGAAAAGCCTCGAGTGACAAATAACATTCTGAAGGCGAGTTGAAAATGCAAAGGAAACATTTCGCGCGCTTGTATTTCTCAACTATAAATTTCAAAAGATGACACCTATGTGACATTTAAATTCATTTTTCTTTCTACGCTTGAAACATTTGGGAAAGAAAACAAGATTCGTTAGCTTTGAAGGTTCACCGGTCTGAAAATATATTTTTCCACCTTCCGAATAGATGCGATTTTATACCCTTCAATCAACATTTTTTTTCGTCTATAAATTTTATATGTGGAAGAAAATTTTCAAGTTTCTGAAATTTCATAGCCGACTTTTACCGTTAAAAAACAAACTTTTCGCCCGTGACATTCGATTAAAAAAGTTTTCAGTGGTACCCACGAAAAAAAGAAAAAAGTTTTTAACGTCATTTAAACTTTCCCGCTCATATAAACATAAATTGAACAAACTAAGAAGGGGCTTTTTTCCCTTCATCAAATTTTTGATCACAAGAGTTAAGTACCTAATAAAAATTAATAAATCCAGCAGCCAGAAGGAAAATTTCGGAAAAGTCAGTAAATTTTGGGAGCCAAGAAAGCCAAAGAGAACGTCCAAAAATCAGGTAGAGAGGGCCCGAAATCCGGTAAAATGCAATAAATAAAAAGTCAAAAATCAAGAAGTTTTTTTGGCCAAAAATATGAAGAACTTCCTATCAAAAATCGGATTAAATTTTTTTTTTTAACCAAAAAATTGACGAAACGCTAAAACACGGCCAAACGGATAAAATGGTGTCTTTTGGCCAAAACCTAAGAAAAGGGCCGCCAAAAATAGTAAAAATAAGGGCTTCTCTTGAAATTAAATTGAGCCCTTCGTAAAATTCCGGGAAACCCAGTAAATTTTGGGAGCCAAAAAAGCCAAAATTCAAGAGTTTTTTGGCCAAAAATATTGAAGAACTTCCTGTCTAAAATTGGATTAAATTTTTTTAACCAAAAAATTGATAAAACGCTACAAACACGGCCAAACGGATAAAATGGTGTCTTTTGGACTAAAATCTAAGAAAAGGGCCGCCAAAAATAGTAAAAATAAGGGCTTCTCTAGAATAAAATTGATCCCTTTTTAATATTCCGGGAAATTCAGTAAATTTTGGGAGCCCAAAAATCAAGAGTTTTGTTGACCAAAAATATTGAAGAACTTCCTATCAAAAATCGGATTAAATTTTTTTTTAACCAAAAAATTGACGAAACGCTAAAAACACGGCCAAAAGGATAAAATGGGTCTTTTGGCCAAAACCTAAGAAAAGGGCCGCCAAAAATAGTAAAAATAAGGGCTTCTCTTGATATTAAATTGAGCCCTTCTTAAAAATTCCGGGAAACCAGTAAATTTTGGGAGCCCAAAAATCTAGAGTTTTTTGGCCAAAATATTGAAGAACTTCCTATCTAAATCGGATTAAATTTTTTTAAACCAAAAAAATTGATAAAACGCTTAAAAACACGGCCAAACGGAAAAAATGGTGTCTTTTGGCCAAAAATCTAAGAAAAGGGCCGCCAAAATAGTAAAAATAAGGGCCTCTCTTGAAATAAAAAGCCCTTTTAACCTTCATTTTCTTTCGTTTTGCTATGAAAACAATGAAATTATACCTTCATTTCTAATATTTAAAACAAAATTAGGTTTTTCCCTATTTTTAGCCCAAGTTCTAATGGATTTTAAAGTTCATTTTGTGACAATTTGCTTGAAATATTCTAGCTTCATTTTCAAATCTTTCATTTTTGCAGTTTTTTTTTAACAGGGGCAGAATGGATTTGAAAATCGAGCCCCGTTTAATCGGGTTACTTTTCCGTTATTGGCTCATCGAAAGCGGAATAACGTTTGACATGTCTCGACAAACCTTTGATCCTATCAAAGTGGTGATTTTTAAAAATTACCTTAAAATAAATAGCGAGTTCTTTTTTTTACTTCACTGCCTTTTGTGGAGGCTGACGTTTTCGAAAGATAAAGGTTCGATTTATGGATGCGGAGTCGATGTTGCGGTCACTTCGAATCCTTTTTCCACTTGAAACTCCCGTTTTCCATTAGTCCGAACACATCGCTTGTCTCCTTTTAACAGTTTCCTCTTTGTATAGTGAAAGAATTACTTCGTCCTAATTGATATGTTCTTCACAAAGACTATTTTTCTTCTGAAAACCGCTATCTTTCAGATAACAAATTAGATATAATGAGCAAAAATGTCCTTTTGGAAGAACTCTTTAAAAGCTTTGCACACCGCGGATCTCCTCTTTCAAAACCGAAGTTCCAAACTTTAAACTTCACAAACTTTCGATCCTGTAACCCTCAGGGCGACATCGAAACATCTCCCCTGAGAGATGACAGGTAATATTTTACGTAATAAATAAAAACCAGAATTAAAAAAAGAATTTTTTTTAAAAACTTCCTCTCGTGAAAATTCTTTCGGGTGGAATGAGTGGTGTACCGTACAATATCTAGAAATTTAATTTAAAGCCGTGCCTAGATTTGAAATTAATCCTTTTCATGCTCCCTTCAAAGTTCATCCCCCCGACAAAGGATTTTTAATTTATTTCAAAATTTCCGTCTATTGAGTGAACAAAAAAAAAAGAACATTTTCCTTTGATGTAAAGTTGCTTAAAAAATAAAAATTTTTATAAATATTTTAATGCTATTTTTCGTTTGATTTAATTTAAAATTTACAGCGACGGAGTTCGAGTCTCAATTTTTATTTTAAATTTTAAACTTCCTTAAAGAAATTATTGTGATGCCCTCCACGTCGGGTTTGTGTGGAAGGGTCTTCTAGACCCCGGAGGGTCGAATATTGATCTTTACCGACCTCAATTTTGTCTGTTTGCCGGCGGTCCGTAGCATTATTTTCCGGAACGCTTTACGGCCACATTTTTAAACCGATTTTTACCAAATTTTCTTTAGTTGGTGAAAAGAAACTAAATAGGGCGATTTTTGAATTTCGAAAAAATGGCGGAGGTATGTCTGTTTGAAATTTTAAAAATTCGCTGCGGTCGAACCGTTGCACAGTGGGGCAAAACCGAGAAACTGCGCTTAAAACTCTTTCAACCGTCAGGATTAAATGCTAGCTTGAACAGAATATAATTTCAAGGATTTTCCGCTGAACACGATGGTGAAGTCAGATTTTCAAAAAAGTACTCGGAAGAGGGTCAAACATTCAAAAACAAGCCAAAAGATGGATGAAAGGCTATAGCGGGATAAGGGGGCAAAGCGGCCCTTACTCCGATTTGGCCGAAAAAATTCTAAAAGATTCCGCTTTAGTGAATAAGACTGACATAAATTTCAGATCAAAAAACCGAACGGTTTTTCGAGAAAAACGGGTTTATCCTTTTATAGAAAAACCTCAATAACTCGAGAACTAATGATCCCACAGAGATCAATTTTTTTGTAAACTGTTTAGCATCTAAAGACGAAAAAGCTTTAACAGGCAGCCAACTTTTTATCTGGTGATTTTAATAATTCGACCGCCAGGTCTCGATCTTTCACCTTAACACTTGACATACTGTCTACCGCACTGTCACTGCTCAGATGATGATTTAATGATAACAAAATAAAAAGTAAATAATATCAATGTTAATCCCTTTTAAGAGCATTTTATTGACCAACTACCTAATTTCAAGGGATCGTGTTTCCATTGATATTTACATTTTTCGAGATAAATAATCCCGTGCCCCCCTGAGAATTCGAATCCATGTAAGGATTAGGATTTCTGCATTGAACGTTCATTAACTGCTGAAACGCCACATGAGTGGGAAAAATCCGCTGACGCGGGGCGCAGAGCGTTAAGCTCGACCGACCTCGGCAGTCTCTTGTTTTCCGATATTTGCTGTCGTGGGCTCAAGGGCTGCACCTGGCTGCAGCTAATCTTTCACAGGCTCATTCTGCAAACTATTGGTGAATATTTGGCACCATTTTCGTAGGTCCGCAAGGATGCGCAAAGAGGATACGCTCCTCTTAAGTGAACTACTATCGAAAAACCGTGCTTTTTGATCCCAAAAATGACTTAGGTTTCCTGACTTGAAATTAAAATTTTTTTTGTACTTCTGATATGACTACGGAGTATGAAAAAAAATTAGATCGTTCCAACTGTGAAGCACACGGATCAGGAATTTTCTTTTTCTAATTAGTTTTTCAAGTAAATTTTCACGATTTTTGTCAGATTTACAGCTCCTGGAGCTGTGATTGGCACCCTAAAAGGCTGAAACTTGAGTAATGGCCTCTCTAGACACCTATAAATACTTAGATTGTGCTGATTTGGTAAATAAAATACTTGAAAATTTTGAATTATAAGCGCTTTTTCCCGATTTTGCCCCACTGTGCGGGTTGGTCCGATTTTCACCAAATTTTCCCCAATCACTCCTTCTATTTTTTAAGAATTTCGGTTTGTAAAAAAAAGGTTTTTTTCACATTAATTATTTTTGTAGGGAGAAATTCCATACTTCCACGCGTTACAAGGGGGACTTCCCTTGGACAAAAATCCATTATTTCTACCTTGATAGGTACTTGAAAAACACTTGGAAAATTTTTTGAAAAAAAAAAAAAAAAAAAAAACTTCCCTCTCCGTACTTCCCCCTCCGTTATACTTTCCCCCTTTATACTTCCCCCTCGTCATCCGTTCCCTCCCTTATACTTCCGACTGCGTTATAACTTCCCCCTTCTTTATACTCCCCACCGTTATACTTCCCCTTCGTTATACTCCCCCTCCGTAAACTCTCCCTCCTTATACTTACCCCTCCGTTACACTACCCCTCCCTTACACTTCCACCTTTGCTACCTTCCCCTCCATTATACTTCCCCTACGTTATAATTCCCCCTCCTATTTTTACTTCTCTTTAAGAAAGTTTTCGTAAGAAGCTCTTCAAAGTTGTACGTTTTCTCGGTCTTTCTGCCGAAAAACCCTTTTTAGCAAATTTTGGACTATTCCTACCAATGTTTTGTGAATTTCAAAACAGTTTTTTTGTATGTTTATGGACAATTTAACCAAAATTTTGGGCGTTTTCCACTAGCTTGTATCCAAGAAATACCCCTTTTTATCGGAATTTTGGGCCTTTTTCCTCACCCTTTTGCCAAGAAACTTCCTCAAAAAGAAATTTATTGTGATACCCTGTAGAATTTTCTGCGTATTTAGCTCAAAAAATATCCCGATGGGCGTTTTCGACGTCACAGCAATCCTTTTGGCAGAATTGCTTAATATTTAATTTAAAAATTAATTTAATTTAGAAAAAAATCTCGGATTATGCTTAGGGTTCAGAGGATTTGATGATTTTTCTGTCTCTTTCATGCCGAGAACACGCCTTTTTATAATCGTGTTAAATAGGTATTAAGTCAAGAGCCGGAAAAAAAGGGGGCCTATAATAAAGAAAACCTCGGTTTTAATTTCTTTTGAATCTCAGGCTCCTAATCGTATTTTAAAGAGCTTAACAAAAGGTTAAAGAAGAAGCGCCTATTGGACTAATCTAAAAACAGGGTCGGAGCAAGTAGGTACTTGGTCTGGGATCTCGCCTTTCTCGCTTGAAATTGTGAAATAATTTTATATTAAAAGGGATTAACGTAAAATATAAGGGAAGGGTTCGGAGGATAAAATTAACTTCCTCTCTCCAGTTAACTTCTATTGTTCACGATTTGGGCTCTCGTGATTAGCATAACTTGCGTTGTCTGGGGTAAAAGGGATTAAACCGCCATTCTAAAATATCAAGTTTACGAATTTAAGGATATGAAGACACGTTTTTAACTTCTTTAAAATTCATTAGAAGAGATAAACTAATTTTCGTTATTTTGAACAAATAAAAATTTTCTTGCTCAAAAACCACAAATTATGGTGTATTTTCTCATTAAAATAACCAAAAGAATAATACTTGAAAGAATGTAGGGAAGTCGCCTTAGGGATGTAAAAAAGATTCAAGTCGTTAAAAATGGGCTGGAACGGTGCCTAAAACAAGGGAGTGCGTTGTCGCAAAAGAGAGGCGGGAAGGGAGGCTGAGGTTGCTCATTGTTTGGTTCACAACTTGGCGCCCTTGTTACCCCAACGGACTTCGCGCACTACCTTTTCACGAATTACTGAGGAAAGTGAGTGTTCAACTCGTTCAACAATGTAATTACGCTCTGGAACTTTCAAACTCGGATAAAAAGGAAAAAAAAATTTTCATCTCCTCTTCATTTGTTAACATCAGAAAATTATGAGATAGAAGGATGAACCAATCGGTAAATCTGGGCATTTAAATAGATTTTTAAAAAATGGTCAAAATATTGGATTGAAATGGAAAAATAAAAATGAAGATTGATGATCTTCTTAATCAAATTAGCTTGGACGGTGGATACGAAGGGAGGAAAAAAAACTTTTTCTAGATGGGGATGCTCTGGAAATGCAAAAAAAGCACTTGTTTGAAGAGTTCCAACGAAAACTTCCTTAAAAGAAGTAACAATTAGGAGGGGGAAGTATAAAGGAGGGGAAGTATAACGGAGGGAAGTGTTATTCGAAAAATTTTCCAAGTTCTTTCAAGAAATTTTTTAAGTTTTTTTAAAAAAATTTTCCTAGTTTTTATTTCATTTCATTTTTTTATTTTCCGTACTTTTTTTTCCGAAAAATTTTCCGAGTTTTTTTTTGAAAATTTTTAAGTTTTTTTTAAAAAAATTGTCCTAGTTTTTATTTTTTTTTTTTTATTTTCCGTACTTTTTTTTTTCTTCGAAAAATTTTCCGAGTTTTTTTTTGAAATTTGTTTAAGTTCTTTTTTTTTCGAAATTTTTTAAGTGTCAAGGTAGAAATAATGGGATCTTTGGCCTACGGATGTGCCTCTCGTAATGGGTAGAAGTATGAAATTTCTCCCTACTAAAAAAAATAATAATTAAAAAGTGGCAATTTTTTACCGGAAATTCGTAAAAAATACAAGTTTTTTGGTGAGGTGAAAATCGAATTTTTTAAAATTTCAAACACATTTTTTTCGAAATTCAAAAAATCGCCCTCGTCACATTCTTGTTCTCCGACTAAGGAAGATTTTATGAAAATTTGGTAAAATCGGTTCAAAACTGGCCGTAAAGTGTTCCGGAAAATATGCTAAGGCCGGCCGGCACCAGCGACTTCCCCTGACTTATACTTCCCCTCTGTTATACTTCCCCTCCGTTTATTCCCCCTCCTATATTGTTACTTCTCTTTAAGGAAGTTTTCGTTGGAACCTTCAAACCAGTACTTTTAAAAATTAGAATTATTTCCAAGCAGATGTTTTTGATAAGAGAGACATGATACATGAAAAATTTTAAATTATTTGGTTTCTTTGTGGCTTCTTAAAATGAGCAAATGTCATCGATGTTTCGAAATTCGATGTCCTTCATTAGCATTTCGGCTTTTAAAATAATGAAAATGAATAATTTGATGTATTGTATGCAGCTCATGGAGTATGGATAAACGTTTAGCGGCGACGTTACAGAAGTACCAAGTACCGGACGAAGTCTGCGTTCTTCTCGTCGAATTTTCAATTTCGTATCTTAAAGAACTCCTTTAAGTACTGCGGATTTCGGGATTCAGTTCTTCCTTAAGAAACAGGCAGAGGCGAAGGGGAAAGAACTTAAGCGTTTGGAAGCATCGAAACGTTCTTCACCTACGTTGAAAAAGAATGCTGCTATCAGAAAATCGTTTGAAACATGCATTTTTTCTGGACGTGGGATTTATTTGGACAAAGTATGTATGAAGAGGCCAAAAAAATGATGGGGAAAGTCAAAATATTCAAGTATCTGACGGAAAAAGAATTGAATGAATTGACTGAAAAATTGGTCCGTATTGAGTTTCCTGATGGGCAAATGATCTTCCGTTCGGGTGACGAAATCTGCGGTATCCTGATAGTCGAAGAAGGCGAAATTAAGATGACACTATCGGAAAAGATTTCTCCAAAGAGGTCATATTTACAAAAATGACATTAAAAGCCGGCGATCACACTGATATCCTTTCCTTAATTTGCTACAAGCCGAGCGTTTTTACCGGATTCTCAAAAGGTGATTTGAGAGTTTTATATCTCGACGTGAAAAGCTTCGAAAAAGTCGTCGGCCGCTGTAGTTTCTTCCTTCATAGAGCTCAGAAGCGTCACGAATGGGAAAATTACATTTTAGGCAACCCTATTTATATTCTACGCTACGACTGAGGAATTTCCTTCTTTGCTACATAGTCCAAAAACCTGCGAACTTTTTGGAATTCGGCTTAGCTTATTTTCATGAAATGAAAGAAACGCCAGGGGCGATAAATCTGGTGAATAAAGAGAACGTCCAGAAAGGAAAAGTCAGACCACGTCATCCCGGATTATCTTCTCGAGATGAAGAAAGCGATGGGAAAAGGTTTCCGAAATACGCGAAATCGACAGAGCAGAGAGCCAAAATTCGTGAGACCATTATGAAAATTGGAGCTTTAAACCTTTAGAAGAAGACGACATTAAAATTATATTAGACTCTGTCAAAAAACGTAAAGTCCAAAGCGGTGAAGTCGTCATCAAGCAAGGGGAAACCGGTGACTGCATGTATGTTATCGAATCAGGAAAATATGAAGCGAAAATGACCGAAGTGGAGAAACCAGGATCTTTAAGACATACGAAGACTCCGGATTCTTCGGCGAATTGTCTCTTCTGTATAGGACGCCGCGAAAGGCGACAGTGACTGCAATGTCAGACGGTGTCCTCTGGAAGCTGTCAAAAGAAATTTTTACCCAGATCGTCATAGAGAATAGTTCACTGAAGCAAAAAATGTTTGAAAACTTGGTTGAAGAAGTCCCTCTCCTCAAATCTTTGAATGCGGAAGAAAGAAACGAACTTGCGGAGTCTTTAATGACCTTACGCTACGCACCTGGTGATATCATCGTCCGCGAAAATGAAAACGGCGACGGTATGTTTTTCGTCATTTCTGGACGCGTCGCCATTCAAAAGATGATCAAAGGTAAAAACGTCAATATCGCTATAATCAAAAATGGTGGATACTTCGGAGAACTTTCTTTAGTAGCCGACCAACCAAGAGCGGCCACCGCTATCGCTATGGACGAAGTCGTAACGCTTTTTCGACATAAGAGACTTCGAAAGAATCCTCGGCCCAAGAAAAAACATCCTCAAAAGAAACATCGAACTATACAAAAACCAAATACTCTCAATAATTTCTCAAATGAAATGAAAGAAAATTTCTAAAAACTAAACACATGCTTAATAAAAACTTCAAAATCTTCCGCGTTTTTTAACTTCCATAAACAAGTTATTGTGATACCCTCGACGTCAGGTTTTTTGGAAGGGTCTTCCAGACCCGGAGGGTCAATTTGATCTTTACGATCTCACTTTGTCTGTTGGAAAATTTTTCGAAAAAAAAAAAATTCCCCTCTTATACTTCCTTATACTTCCTCCTTTATACTTCCCTCCTCTTTATACTTTCGGTCCGAAGGAGGAAGTGTATCCTTCGTTATACTTCCCCCTCTGTTATACTTCCCCCTCCTATATTGTTACTTCTCTTTAAGGAAGTTTTCGTTGGAACCTCTAAAAAAGTACTCTTTCTTCGCAGCAAGACTCCTGGTGGCATCGAGAATTAAGACTTTCTGTCATGATTTTTATTGGAATTGTCGGAAAAAATGTATAACGACTTCTTTTTGTTTAAACAAAAGGGTGTTAGAAAAACTAATTATCTTTATTGCTCTTCTTCAGTCCCGAATTTAAAAAAGGTTACAATTCCGAAAGGATTTGATGAATTTTATTGTTTCCAGCATTTTTACTGGACTCTTGAAAATTAAAAAAAAAAGCATAGGAGCGGAGGGGGTGAAAAGGTTAACGAAGCTGATGAAATTTATTACTTTTTTAGGGTAGAAAAAAAAGGGAGTAGGGGTCGACTTTTGAAATCAAGCTTTCCATTGTGGCGCTTCATTTGCATATTGCTGTTTTCACCTGCGGATCCTTTAATTCTTCCACCCACTACAGGCGCCTGTCCGGACACAAAAGCTCGTCATAAGTTGTGAAAAATGAGGTCCACTCAGAAGTATACAATGAGCAGATTAACCGGACAAAAATTTTTTCAACAATTCACCGTAAACCATTTGATGGATTATAGAAAATATATAAAATGAGGTGTTTTAGATTTTAATATAAGATATGGTTAATATTTTGAGAACAAACAGACGGTTTCAGTTTTCTAATTAGAAAAGTGAAGGAGTGGGGATGAAGTGGAGCCGGAGGGAAACCGTTGCTAATGAATTCTCACCCAGTCTCAACATCCAAAACCGACGAAACCGCAACCAAGGTAGCGCTAAGATCCTTGACTTTACTAGAGTACTACAAATGTCGACGACACATTGAGTACCTAAATTTCCTCGTACTTTGAAGCTAATTTACTACACATATCTGTGTTCTAAAGGCGGAAAAAAGACTTTTGAAAAGGGTGCACCCTGTATAGAAAACACCTAGAGAATTTTCAAGGTGTTTATGGCCAAAACACCGTAGAAAACACCCGAAAATAAAGTGGTTGCACGTATGGTAGAGAATAAACCTTAGAAAACACAAAAAGATGATTCCTGGCCGAAGGACTAGGAAATCCGAGAATTTGTTTTCCACCACCGCTGCTAAAAGTACTGGTTTGAAGAGCTTCCAACGAAATCTTCCTTAAAGAGAAGTAACAATATAGGAGGGGGATGTATAACGGGGGGGGTACAACGGGGGGAAGTTTTTTTTTTGAAAAATGTTCCGTGTTTTTTTTTTAATTTTCCGAGATTATTTTTTTTGAAAAATTTTCCGAGTTTTTTTTTTCGAAAAATTCCCGGGGTTTTCTTTTTTAAATTTGCGCTTTTTTTCCTAAAAAATTGCTAAGTTTTTTTTTTCGAAAATTTTTTCAAGTGTCAAGGTAGAAATAATGGGATGTTTGGCTTAGGGATGTGCCTCTCGTAATGGGTAGAAGTATGAAATTTCTCCCTACTAAAATAACTTCTTTAAGGAAGTAAAAAAAATTATTATTAAAAAGTGGCAATTTTTTTACACCAAAAATTCGTCAAAAATATAAGGAGTAATTGGTGAAAATTTGGTGAAAATCGGACCAACGGTTCGGCCGCAGCGAATTTTTTAAAATTTCAAACAGACATATCTCCACCATTTTTTCGAAAGTGAAAAATCGCTCGTTAGTTGTTAAAGAAAATTTGATGAAAATCGGTTGAAAACTGTGGCCGTAAAGTGTTCCGGAAAAAATGCTGCGGACGGACAAGGTTGAACAGGTTGCGTTATTTTCTGAATTAAAAAAAAATTACATTTCAAAAAAATTTCAATTTATTAACATCCAAGAATTTAATTTAATAAACGAGTTTCAAACGAATTTTTTTTCCTCTGCTCTCTCAAAACTGTTGGGGAAGCGAAAAAATAGTTGGCCGGATTCCCGCTTATGCGAAAGTTGCGGCCCTTTTCCCCTCAATGCGATCCGGAAATTATTTCATTTCATACTCCACCCGAGTATTCAGCGTTTATAAATAAAACATTTATCACTATTATTCCGCTAAATATTAAACATGTAAAAAAAATGTTTAATTTTACGGATATTTCATGTGAATAGCTTTTTTTCATTAATTTTGCTTAAACTTTGAGTTTTCGACATTTATTAAAAAATAAATAATGATTACAAGAATTTCTTTATTTTTTATGAGGTTTAAAGATATCAATAGGTTTAAACAATTTTATTTTTGAACATTAGGGAACGTTGACTTATTCTGGAAACCTGTTCTTCAATTCTCAGTCGATTGCGCTCCCTCTCAGTTCTGTTTGATTTATATTTACTCTCCTGTTCAAAGGTTAAATCCACGACGTTTTCTCTACCTTCCACCTTTCTCTCCCCTTCCTTCCCCCGTAATCTCCATCACCATCGCCCTCTTTAGAGTTTCACGCTAGGTTAGAGAGGGAGGAGATCGTATTTCAGTTTGGAACAGACATACCATGAACAAGTGCTAACTCTTTCAGCTTGATATATAGCATGTGAAATAATTTGGCAACGTTTTGTTGTAGTTTACGACCCTTAACACGAATTTTAGAGTATCACGATTTAATAAAAAAAATCAGGTCTTCGACTCACCCCTGTCAAATGGTTAAACTTACGCTCGGACGAATACTCATTTACTTTTTTCCTTAAAGAGTTATTGTGATACTCAACGTCGGGTTTTTGGTGAAGAGTCTTCCAGACCCCGGAGGATAAATTCGAATATGGATCTCTACCGATCTTAACTATGTCTGTGGTGCCGGCCGGCCGTAGCATTTTTTTCCGGAACACTTTACGGCCACAGTTTTCATCCGATTTTCACCAAATTTTCACACAAATTTCTTAGCCGTGAAGAAAATGTAAGAGGGCGATTTTTGAATTTCGAAAAAATGGCGGAGATATATCTGTTTGAAATTTTAAAAAATTCGCTGCGGCCGAACGTTAGTTCGATTTTCAACAAATTTTCACCAATTACCCCTTATATTTTTGGTGTAAAAAAATTGCCACTTTTTAATTATTATTTTTTTTAGTAGGAGAAATTTCATACTTCTACCCATAAGAAGCACATCCTAGGCCAAAGAGCCATTATTTCTACCTTGACACTTAAAAAATTTTCGAAAAAAAGAACTTAAAAAATTTTAAAAAAAGCGCAAATTTAAGAAAGAACCCGGAAAATTTTTCGAAAATAAATAAAACTTGGAAAATTTTTCGAAAAAAAACTTACCTTCCCTTATACTTCCCCTCCCTTACACTTCCCCTCCCTTATACTCTCTCAACCTTTATACTTTCCCTCCCTTCGTTATACTTTCCCTCCCTTCGTTATACTTCCCCTCCGTTATACTTTCCCCTCTGTTATCCTTCCCCTGACTTATACTTCCCCCTACGTTATTTGTCCCCTCCGTTATACTTCCCCCTCTGTTATCCTTCCCCTGACTTATACTTCCCCCTACGTTATTTGTCCCCACCGTTATACTTCCCCCTCTGTTATCCTTCCCCTGACTTATACTTCCCCCCACGTTATTTTTGTCCCCTCCGTTATACTTCCCCCTCTGTTATCCTTCCCCTGACTTATACTTCCCCCTACGTTATTTGTCCCCGTTATACTTCCCCCTACGTTATTTGTCCCCTCCGTTATACTTCCCCCTACGTTATTTGTCCCCTCCGTTATACTTCCCCTCCCTTATACTCTCTCAACCTTTATACTTTCCCTCCCTTCGTTATACTTTCCCTCCCTTCGTTATACTTCCCCCTCCGTTATACTTTCCCCTCTGTTATCCTTCCCCTGACTTATACTTCCCCCCACGTTATTTTTGTCCCCTCCGTTATACTTCCCCCTCTGTTATCCTTCCCCTGACTTATACTTCCCCCTACGTTATTTGTCCCCTCCGTTACTTCCCCCTACTTTGTCCCCTCCGTTATACTTCCCCCTACGTTATTTGTCCCCTCCGTTATACTTCCCCCTACGTTATTTGTCCCCTCCGTTATACTTCCTTCTCTGTTATCCTTCCCCTGACTTATACTTCCCCCTCCGTTATTTGTCCTCTCCGTTATACTTCCCCCTCCTATATTGTTACTTCTCTTTAAGGAAGTTTTCGTTGGAAGCTCTACATACCAATACTTTCGTTTACGACGCCAATTTTCGATTTTTGTGGTTTTCTACTTTTTGAGGAAAAAAAATAAAATTCTAATAATTGTAAAATTACTAATCCGTTTTCCATAGCCTTAAAAATAATAAAATTAATAAAATTGTGTAAATAAAAAACTTATTACGTTGGTATCGACTATCGACGAAAGGTTTAACGGTTCGGATTTAATCCTTCCAGTGTCAATTATCGATGTTGTTTAAGCCCCTAGGAATTAGAGTATTGTATCGCCCTATCCTTGGTGGACGTGGGATTTTAATGGGGGTTACAAGGCAATAATTCCGCACGACTTCAATACCACCCAACCCCGTGCATATTGCGTAATTGGAAGTTTACCATGTTGGAATCGAAAATGTATTTACAATTTTTAAACCAACGTAGCTCAAACGGGATATCTACGGATAACCACTCGTTATTCATTATCGTAAGAGGGTCTGAGAGGCTTCACTCATTAGTGGCTAACGACTTGTTATCTCGAGTTTTTTTTTTTTATATAAAGGAAATAAAATCCAAGTTTGACCGTACTCGACTACTTTTTTACATGAATCACTGACCAATTTCTAAACTAATTGATTTATTTATGTTAACGGTTATTTAATGCTAGAAAATAAAATTTATTTAAAAAGTTCGAAGTTTCTCAATTTGACCAAATTATTATATAAAAATATTATATACCAAATTTTTGGTTATTTCCCTTTTCTCGGCTAAAAAATTTAAGATGTTTTCCTTATTTCATCTGAAAAACCCCAGTTTTCCGAAATTTTTAATAGTTTTTCTGATTTATCTGCCATAAAATCCCCTTTTCAGTGGTATTCACGACGCTTTTGATCAATACTCCTGAAAAAATGGTAAAAATGTTGTTTGTGGGCTAAACAATAAAATTGAGAACAGCCCCTAAAGTCCGGGAAATCGAGCGTTTTTTCTGTGACGGGTGTATCAATGGCTGCGGGAAAAACTACCAAAAAATAATAATTGTGGATTTCTGGGAAAACTCCAACAAGTTCGGAAAGAAGGAAATTCTCCGTCTGAAAGAACCCCTTAAAATCAGGTGGCTCGTGTACGAAAAAATCGATAAAACAACTTAAAGTAGGTACTTGTTTGAAGAGCTTCCAACGAAAACTTCCTTAAAGAGAAGTAACAATGTAGGAGGGGGAAGTAGTGGGGACGTACAACGGAGGGGGAAGTATAAGTCAGGGAAAGTATAACGGAGGGGGAAGTATAAGTCAGGGAAAGTATAACGGGGGAAGTATAAGTCAGGGAAAGTATAAGGAGGGGAAGTATCAGGGAAAGTATAAAGGGGAAGTATAGGGGACGAAAGTATAAAGGAGGGAAGTATAGGGGAATTTTTTTTTTTTCGAAATTTGCAAGTTTTCTTTTTTTTTCGAAAAACTTTCAAGTTTGTTTTTTCGAAAATTTTCTAAGTTTTTTCAAGAAATTTTATAAGTTTTTTTTTAAATTTTCCGAGTTTATTTTTTATTTTCCGAGTTTTCTTTTTTAAACTTGGTTTTTTTTGGAAAATTTTTTAAGTTCTATTTTCGAAATTTTTAAGTGTCAAGGTAGAAATAATGGGCTCTTTGGCCTACGGATGTGCCTCTCGTAATGGGTAGAAGTACGAAATTTCTCCCTACTAAAAAAATAATAATTAAAAAGTGGCAATTTTTTTACACCAAAAATTCGCAAAAAATATAAGGAGTAGTTGGTGAAAATTTGGTGAAAATCGGACCAACGGTTCGGCCGCAGCGAATTTTTAAAATTTCAAACAGACATATCTCCGCCATTTTTTCGAAATTCTTCTTTTTCATTTCTTCTTCTTCACCGGCTAAAGAATTTGGGTGAAAATTTGGTGAAAATCGGATGAAAACTGTGGCCGTAAAGTGTTCCGGAAAAAAATGCTACGGACGGCCGGCCGGAGCCACAGACAAAGTTGAGATCGGTAAAGATCAATATTCGAATTGACCCGGCCTTCCCCAAAAACCCGACGTGGAGGGTATCACAGTAACTTCTTTAAGGAAGTTAAAAGAGGTGTTTTTTACGCTATTAACTGAGAAAAACTCCCAAGAATATTTTTTTTTGTTTTCCCCACATGGGAACTACGCCAGTACATCGCCTTTGAATCTAATCAAAAAGAGTGTTTCTTTTATTTTAAGATGAGGGATAAAAAAATACACGTCAAAACAGTAATTTTTTTGATACGCCTGGTGTTACGATAAATCGCTTGACAGAGCGAAATATAAAAGCAACACAAAAGACATTTTTAGCCCCCCTCTCCAAAAAAAAAGTTACCCACTCGAAAAATAAGGGGAGGATGAGAAAACGAAAAGTTGTCCTGGCAATTACAACGTACAAGTTTTATGAGAGCTCCTTTTGTTTTATGAGTTTCATTTCACTCTTCTCAAAACCCCCATTCAAACTTCAATTTCATTTATAATAATTTCACATGTTCTAAAAATTGACGGCGAAATAAAAAGTCCTTTTTATTTTAAACAAGCAATTTCATAATATGATGATAAAATGCAGTTTTAAGTTAGAAAAAAAGACATCCCAGGAGGGAACTTCGCTTATTTCTTATCTCTCGACGTTACGCCAAGAAAGATACCTATTACCTCAGAGACTCCCACGTCCCCATTACATATCAAAACATTTTTACATTATCGTAAAAAAATTGTTTTAACTCAATACAATCTCATTTTTTCCCAGCCAAGATTACTATTTGATCAGGAAAAAAAAACCTTTTTTATCCTCTTGTGGCCGTCAAAAAGGGTATTTTACCAGCGTGATTGGAGAAAAGGGATAGAAAATAGTGTTTTCCTGTACATTACTTCGGGATACCAATAAAGCCGAAACATAAACTAGCCTCCTTTACCGATTGGCTCACCAACGTTAATCTGATTTTAGCACCACATGAAATATTTATTCTTAACTTACGACGTGGAAATTTTTGTTGTAAAATTAATTTAATTTTTAATTAAAATGAAAGATTGTGAAACTTCATATTTACTGAGTGTTTAATACAGGTTGACAAGGTTGTGGCATTATGAATTTAATCTTCTTTAACGTGAATGGAATTTCGATTTGAACGCTGCATAATGGCCTTTCCGTTGGGGAAGGTTTGAGATAGGGGTGTTAGGAAAAAAATGTCTTCCTGATGTAATTATTCAAGCTGGATGAAGTCTATCGAGTTAGCTGACCGCTGGAGTACATTAGACTTGAGGCTAACTTCCTTAATCTAAATTAATGACTCTCCTGTTTCACCTTTACACTCGGAGGGCTTAGTTATCGCCTCGGCTTCCTTTAAAGAAATTTATTTTCCTTTTCAAAAAATAAATCCGAACAGAACCCAAATTATTTACTACCTTGACCTCTTTTTCAAAAAACTATTCAGCTAAAAAAAACCTTAATTAAGAACTGTATTCAATTTCGAATAAATTAAAGTCTTAATTTGGTGCACAATGTGGAAGTAAAGGAGAGAAACTAATTAAAACTGCAAGTCCGTACAATTCATTCGTTCCTTTTTATGTTGTATAGTTGGAATAGTTAAAAACCGCTATAAAAAGAGTCTTTGCGTTAAAATACTGAAGAAAAGTACCTAAAAATTAATAAAGAGTTTTCTGTGCTGGAAAAAAGGGCCAAAAATCCGAGAAAAACAACGAAAAATTTTGATTCACAACTACAAAAGATGCTGTAGCTCTATCAAAAATTTATTGTCCGAAAGAAAAATTTCGTTAAAAATTCGCTAATTTTCATTTCTGAAGAGATTGGGTTACAACTTGAAAAAAGGCCGTTAGCGATGACAGAATGCGATGATGCTTGAATTTGTGATAATTGGAATCTTTGGACAAAATAAGCGGAATAAAAAAAATTAGTCTCTTAGGTCGATTTTAACGGATTTTAGCGCGAAAAAACGCTAAAATTTGACATTTTTTAAAGTTGTCAAAAATGGAAGTATAGTCAAATCAACTTGAAATCTGATTTTAGTTTTCCAATTTTTCTTTCCGGAGTGTACAATTTCATCGTATTAACTTCCTTAAAGAAGTTATTGCGATACCCTCGACGTGGGTTTTTGGGGAAGGGTCTTCCAGAAAATCGAATATTGATCTTTACCGATCTCAACTTTGTCTGTGGTGCCGTCCGGCCGTCCGTAGCATTTTTTCCGGAACACTTTACGGCCACAGTTTTCATCCGATTTTCACCAAATTTTCACCAAAATTTCTTTAGCCGGTGAAGAAGAATGTAACGAGGGCGATTTTTGAATTTCGAAAAAATGGCGGAGATATGTCTTTTGAAATTTTAAAAAATTCGCTGCGGCCGAACCGTTAATCTTTCACCAAATTACTCCTTATATTTTTTAAGAATTTTTGGTGTAAAAAAATTGCGACTTTTTAAATTATTAATTTTTTTTTTAGTAGGGAGAAATTTCGTACTTCTACCCTTTACGAGAGGCACATCCCTAGGCCAAAGAGCCCATTATTTCTACCTTGACACTTCAAAAAATTTTTCGAAAAAAAGAACTTAAAAATTTTTCAAAAAAAAAAAAAAAAACCCGGAAAATTTTTCGAAAAATAAATTTTTTTTGACAAAAAAAACTTAGAAAATTTTTCGAAAAAACAAACTTGGAAAATTCTCCTTTATACTTTCCCTCCCTACTACATCCCCTTCCTTTACTTTCGTTCCCTTCCCCCTCTATTACACTTCACGCTCTGTTATACCCCACTTAAACTTCCTCCTCCCATATACTTCCCTCATTTAACTTCCCCCTCCGTTATACTTCCCCCTCCGTTATACTTCCCCTCCCATATACTTCCTACTCCGTTACTTCCCCTCCCATATTCCCACTCCGTTATACTTCCCCTCCCATATACTTCCCACTACGTTTTAAGTCCCCTCCGTTATACTTCCCCTCCTATATAGATACTTCTCTTTAAGGAAGTTTTCGTTGGAAGCTCTTCAAACCTGTACTTTTTAGTAGTTTTCTGGATGTTTTAGGAGTTTTCTACGGTATTTGTGAAGGAACATTGTATTAGAGTTTTCTCTAATCTTCCTGATGAAAAATAGTTAAAAAGCCTAAAAACACAATAAAATTTAGAAAATGTCAACATTTATTTTCAGATGATGGTAGTTTTAGAGTGAAAGACATGAGACAATCGCTTTTAAGGGAGAAACTGTTAAAAACGGATAATCGGAACATGGGTTTAAATTAGGGGTGGATGAATCTAAAGTTCAAGATGTCGAGGCGAAAATAATTTATTACGAAAAGGGAGAATCTTCCCTTAGCGTTTCCGCTAGATTTAACATACGCTTTTCCCAGGTGCAAAAGGCACAATTTCCTATTCATATGTTTAATAATTCCGGTGGATGTTGTAAAAATGATTAAATTTTATAATTTGGAACTGTCTCACGTACCTTCTTGGTTACGACAAAACGAAGTTAATTAAGAAGGAATTCAACTAATTGGGGAGCCCTCCCACGATCTGAATAGTTCATTTAGCATCCGAGTGGTGTCGCGGGTACTGAAGAACCCTCTCATGCCTATCGGACGCCGGAGACCTTGCTTAATGAGCCTTTCACCTCTTCAAAATCAGCCAATAGCCTAAATTGCAATATTCCACTCGAACCCCCCTTCAGTTTCTACGACTTAATTCACCCTGAGTGGATAAAGTGTTTCTTTCGGTCGATAGAAAAAAGGGAAATAATTTCAGGAGTTAGGGAAAACTCAATATTTACCCAAGCGATTGCTCTTCCGGCGAAATATAATTACGAAACTCCCTCTCCGAACCCTCGATCACATCCGTATTTACGCGGGTGACCATAGTTTCCTATTTATTTACCTTTTTCTCAATTAAGACTTCCCAGCTACGGGTTTCGATTAAACAAAAACATTTACTTTAAGTCATTTTTCCACGCAAAAAAAATGTCCTTGTTAAAACTTCATCAAATAAATATAATCACGCAGAATTTGAGGAATGTATTGGATACTCGGGATGGAATGTTCATATAAACTCAGGGCAATATTACCTAGAGCTATTGACAATCAGTGTTTTCATTGAAATGAAAAATTGATGGGTGAATATATTGGTTTTTGAAGACACCTTATTTTTTTTTATTTTACGCCAACTTTATTAATTTATTTAAAAAAAAGTACTACTGGTTTGAAGAGCTTCCAACGAAAACTTCCTTAAAGAGAAGTAACAATATAGGAGGGGGAATTATAATGGAGGGGACGTACAAAGGAGGGGAAGTTTGGGAGGGGAAGTATTACAGAGGGGAAGTATAAGGGAACGAAAGTATACGAGCATAAGGGAGGGAAAGTAAAAGGAGTAGGAAGTTTTTTTTTTCGAAATTTTTCCAAGTTTTCTTTTTTTTTTTTTAGATAATTTTCCGATTTTTTTTTAATTTTCCGAGTTTTTTTTAATTTTCCGGGTTTTCGTTTTTAAATTTGCGCTTTTTTTTTGTTGTTTTTTTTTTTTTTTAGAAATTTTTCAAGTTATTTTTTCGAAAATTTTTCAACTGTCAAGGTAGAAATAATGGGCTCTTTGGCCTACGGATGTGCCTCTCGTAATGGGTAGAAGTATGAAATTTCTCCCTACTAAAAAAAATATAATTAAAAAGTACAATTTTTTTACACCGAAAATTCGTAAAAATATAAGGAGTAATTGGTGAAAATTTGGTAAAATCGGACCAACGGTTCGGCCGCAGCGAATTTTTTAAAATTTCAAACCGACATTTTTTCGAAATTCAAAAATCGCCTCGTTACATTCTTCTTTCCAAAGGTGAAAATTTGGTGAAAATCGGATGAAAACGGACGGACGGCCGGCACCACAGACAAAGTTGAGATCGGTAAAGATCAATATTCGAATTGACCCTCCGGGGTCTGGAAGACCCTTCCCCAAAAACCCGACGTCGAGGGTATCTCAATAACTTCTTTAAGGAAGTTAAAAAAAAAGGCTTGCCTCATCTAGAAAAAAGACTCTTTGACGAAGTAATTTAATAAAATTCATTGTTTACAGCCTTAAAAAAGTTTTCCCCTTAAAAAATCCTTAAAGCTGTCGAATTTTTAAAGACTTCCTTTATTTTATATCCATCGTAAACATCGTCACTTTAACGCGAACCCGTAAAATGGCTAAAAGATAGGAAGACAGGGAAAAAGGAAATTAAAGATGATGCCTCATTATTTAAACGATTACTGGAATTGAAGTTGTAAAATTTTAATGTTTTTTTGAGAAAGCGGAAGTTCTTTTGCTTTTAAAATCGAGGTGTGGACGCAATTATTAGTCATGTGCCTGCGAACAATAGCCACTCGAAAGAGGGGGAGATGGCACTTCTTCTTTTTCTCTTAAACCGCTTTTATTTCTCTAAACCTTTTTTTTTTCTTCCCTTCGGCTGCACTCCTTGTCATTTTACCGGTCCAATGGACAGAAAGTGGCCTCATTGTCTACTTTTCTTTAATATTAGAAGGAAAAAAAAAAAGCAAACTGTGAGAAAGAATTGACAAAAAGATATTTTATGGGTGTGAAAAAAGAGGATGTTTCCATTTTTTAAAAAATATGCAAAACGGATGCAAATGGAGTCAGACTGCACGTTGAAACATGCTGTCTTTCACAACAGGTCTAAAGCCCTGGAATTGCTTTTTTCCCTTTTTTTTTCATGAATTAACCTAACGTAATTACCCTACATTTTTAGACATAAAAAAATCTATACTCCACAACTTTGATATGAAAAGTGACAGATATTTCATTTTATTGTACTTTTTAGCGTAAAATGTTTATCATAAATTAGCGTTTTTGGTAGGGCGAAGTCAGCAAATGGGGACCCTTCCAAATCCCTTAAAATTCTCTACAAGAAAAAAAAGAAGAAAAATCGTAGAAAAGGGTGTTTTGGCCTAAAATAATTTTTTTTTCTCTCTCCGGCACATTAAATCCACATTAAAAATGTGGAAACCGTTCAGAAAACCTAAAAAATGTGGTGGTTGTTGAGGGATTTTTTTGGGACAGAAAATCGATAATATCGACCAAAAATCCGCTAAAAAGTAGTTTTTGAAATAAAACGCAATCACGTAATTTTTCTTTAAGAAATTAGAGTTCAGGAAATCGTAATTTGCCCTTGACGTACACGACTCACAAAACGGGAAAGGTCCTCTAGTAGAGGCATTATAACCCAGTTTCAGGGAGTCGTTCCGACTCAGTTAGTTCACAATGTTCTCACTAGAGCAAATTCATGAATCGAAACATGGTTTTTCTGATTAAATATAACAGCACATAGAAATTACCTATCCCAAAAAGTTCCCGCCAATTTTCACTTTTCATGGGTTTCCTTGATAGTTTTTTAATTTTATATTTATATTATAGGTTATTATTATATTATAGGTTGTTGAGGGATTTTTTGGGACAGAAAAACGATAAAATCGACCAAAAATCCGCTAAAAAAGTAGTTTTTGAAATAAAACCCCAGAAAAACGCAATCACGTAATTTTTCTTTAAGAAATTAGAGTTTCAGGGAATCGTAATTTGACCTTGACGTACACGACTCACAAAACAGGAAAGGTCCTCTAGTAGAGGCATTATAACCCAGGGAGTCGTTCCGACTCAGTTAGTTCACAATGTTCTCACTAGAGCAAATTCATGAATCGAAACATGATTTTTCTGATTAACTGTAACAGCACATAGAAATTACCTATCCCTAAACGCTCCCGCCAATTTTCACTTAGCGTGGGTATAAAGTTTCCTTGATAGTTTTTTAATTTTAACTTCCAAAATCCTTACAAAAAGTACGGAATTAATTTTCTTTCGATTTTAGCCAATCTGTAGAAAAACTAGTTGATTTCCGAAGCCGAAACTTGAGATAACAAAATAACCTTCGTAAAATATAACCTTACTCGGAGTCGGGAAGTGAGTCGATCACGTATACGACTCAGCTCAATCGGATACGGGAAGGGCAAATTACGATTCCCTGAAACTTTCTATTTTGGAGGGTTTGGCCCCAGTGTTTGAATCAAAATTTGTGAGGAAGTTATTCAGGTCTTGTAAGAATTCGGAAAAAAAGGGCAGAATTTAATTTAACTTTTTAAGGGAAAATCTCCTAATTAGTCCCTACGTTAATTAAACAAAAGGGAAAAGGTGGTTTTCCATCCAGTCAAGTAAGTTAAGGCTCCGCAAACAAACCTGAGTGGGCGAAGGGGTTGAAAGATCAAGATTGCCTCAAATACACATTTCTACAACAAGTAATTGTCGACGTGGTCCCGCCTTTCACTCCCTGATCAGATAGGCAGTGCTGTATGCAAATAAGTCTTGATAAGCCTTTTGCTTCATTTAAAAAATAGAAGTTTTAAAATAAGTCAAACCGTAATTAACAAGTTAACGCGGAAAGCTTCACGCGATTCTTTCACACGAGAAGGTCCCCAAAGAAAACTTCGGTTGAACGCAATTTGCGAATTAATCTTGGGAAGACAATTTTTGATTAATAAGTGAGGGGTATAAATTGTCCGGCGTTGACAGACATTTCTAACGCGGATGTGGTAACTCATTAATAGTTGACTGAGTGTTTCAGAGCAACCCCATGAGACTTAACGGGAAGCCCTTGTAGCAGTTGTGGGGAGGTGGCAGATTGCCCGCTTCTGATCTTCCCCCAATGTCAATATTTATACCGAAAACTAAATCTAGAACAAAAATCAATCAGAAACGTGTGGATTTGAAGTGAAAAATAACGATCTGAAATGTAGTTCCTAATGATCCTTTCCGAAGTAATCAACCAATTGTCCAGAATCCGGTAATCAAGACGGAGTTGAACCGTTAGTGGAAGCCGTTTCGAGCCCACACGAGGCGGCAATTTCGGAGGAAATAATTGCGCTAACATCGCCATCCCATGAGAGATCGAACCCTAATCCTAAACAAAACATGGAACGTTTCAGTGATGACAATTCCATATCTTTTTGCTATGACCCTTTCATTATTTGCTGTGCAGTTCAAACAACAA
>JACGAQ010002239.1:0-44000 GCA_014119065.1 Orius insidiosus | reverse complement strand
GTTTTTGGGCAACGGATGATGAGATATTGGGAAGAACTGAACAAATTGACATTTGAAAGTGGGGTGAAACTAAAAAAACCCATAGTTCTTTAACTATTGATCCTACGAAAAAACGTTTAAGTACACTTTTGTAGGAAATTTTGTCAGCTTTAACTTTTATTTTAAGAAATTTTCGTTTTGAGCAACGGTTGATGAGATAATTTGGAAAAACTGAAAACATTGACATTTAAAAGAGCAATGAAACTTAAAAGCCTCATAGTTCTTAAACTATTGGTCCTACGCGAAAAAACGTTCAGTATATTTTGTTGGAAATTTAGTCAGCTTTAACTTTTACTTAAGGATTTTTTCGTTTTTGGGCAACGGATGATGAGATAAATGGGAAAAACTGAAACATTTGACATTTGAAAGTGGAGTGTAACTCAAAATTTCATAGCTCCTTAACTATTGGTCCTACGCGAAAAACGTTTAAGTACATTTTGGTAGGAAATTTTGTCAGCTTAACTGTTATTTAGGGAGTTTTTCGTTTTTAAGCAACGGTTGGTGAGATAATTGCGAAAAACTGAAACATTACATATTTTGAAGCTTAACAAAAGGAGCGCAATGAAACTTAAAAGCCTTATAGTTCTTAAACTATTGGTCGTACGCGAAAACGTTTAAGTACATTTTGTAGTAAATTTAATAAGCTTTAACATTTACTTAGGGCATTTTTCGTTTTTGAGTAACGGTTGATAAGATAATTTCGAAAAACTAGAAAAATTGACCTTCAAAAGGCCATCTCGATTCAAGTTTACGTTCTGTACTTCAATTATGACTTGATTCATTGCATCCTTCCATTTCTTCAAAATTTTAGTTTAAAAATAGATTCAGGTTTTTACTTCTTAACCTTAAAAGAGAGTGGAGAAAGAATTTCTATTAATTTGTTAATTTTCAACACTTTCTTTTTTTCAAGTTACGATGAAAGTCTCAAGTTAAGAAATTGAGCGCTGAAAAAGGATTTTAAAAAAACGCAAGCTTTTTATTTTTTTCGTAATCTGTCTAAAACAGGTTTAATGCTCAAACAAGAACGTGTTCGAGCTACCAGTGGAAATTACCATACCCACTTAAAAAAAATTTTTTTTTTTTCTCCTCAGTCACACTAGTCAAAATAACGTTTGTTTCTCAGAGTATCCACTATCTCCATGTAAGTTAATACGGCGTAAAAGTCAAGAAGTGTAACGTCTCGGACTGTAATCGAAGAAGGGAAGAAAATCCCATTTACGAGATTCGCCCTCCTTTCAAAGCCCCAAAAATGCTTTTTAATCCTTTTTTTTTTAGGTATTTTTTATTTTATTTTGTTTGGTAGGTAAATCATTGGTAGGTAAATCTTGTTATTGGGTTGAACTATCCAAACTAGTTTTTCAAATTTATTCCTTTATTTTGGCAATCGATTTCGGGCGCCTATCATCGCCCCTCCTCAAGCCTGTCACAAAAACAATACAATTTAATTTATTATGATTGAAAACTATTGATGATACTATAAGCATAAAATTATTTAAAAAGTTAAAATTAAGTTTGAAAGTGAATTGTTTAAAAAATATAATAAAATTAATTACCGCTTAAAAATAAATTTGTTGTTGGCTTGAGGAGGGGCGATGATAGGCGCCCGAAATCGATTGCCAAAATAAAGGAATAAATTTGAAAAAACTAGTTTGGATAGTTCAACCCAATAACAAGATTTACCTACCAACCTTTTTTTTAGTTTTTAATCAAAGTTTAATATCCCATTTTATTTAAACCTTAAGGGCAAAAACTATTGCGGTTTCAATGGAAAACTTGAACAAAGGGTTGGTTGAACACTTCAAATTTTTTCTCTTTTCAAGGTTCTACGAGTTTTTTCATTCAAAATTAAATCTACAAGGAGAAGCTCTAAAAATTGGTATCCTTGATGCAATTTAAGGCCAATCGTTATAAAAAAAATCTTATTGTGTTTTCCCGATAAAAATGACGCAGTGACTCTCAAGGTCGTTGAGAAAAAATTTTTCATCAAATTAACGCTTTTAAAAGACTATCAGAGAGTAATCAGATAAGTAAAAAACTTTAGGGTGTAATAAATCGTTGAAGAAAACTTTAGCTTTTGGGGGATCATATCTTTAAACTAGAGAGCGAGAAAAAAACTTTGAAAAACCTTGATTTGTATGTTCAAGGTTGTTCAGTATGATAAACATTCAAATTTCGTAAATGGTTTTGACTAAAAACTTACGAGCAATTGATTGAATATTTATGCCCAGAAAGTTCAGCGACCATCGTGTTTTCGTGAAGGTCCCAAAGCCTGAGGGATGGGCAGTGCCCGCATTCGCCGGTCGCCAATATTTGCCGTCCGACGAAAAACCGACGCATGTGATCGTCTTCTTCGAGCTGTCAGAAGATGCGACTGCCTCCCACGGACGACGTCCAGCAAAACGACCGTACATCTGAAATTAAAAATAAATAAGAAAAGAAATAAAATATAAAGAACTTTTAAGTTGTTTAGTAACTTTAAAAGTTTCTTTCAAACGGTACTTAGGCCATAAATTTTTCTAGGCTCAATCAGAAGTTTTAATGCAGTTTCCTGTATTAATTGAACCGTGACTTTACTTCTTATTTCTCAGTTGTCATGCTTGAATTTCACAGTAATGAAATGAGGCGCTCCGGGTACGAAGGGCGAACTCGAAAACGTAGTTTCGCGATATTCGCATTTTAAAGTTTCGGTTTTTACGTATTTAAAGGGGAAAAAATGGCGAACTCAACATAAAAATATATGGTTGTATTCACCAAGAGGTCTAGAATCTGAAAATGAAAAAAAACTGGAGGACCCTTCCCCAAAAACCCGACGTCGAGGGTATCACAATAACTTCTTTAAGGAAGTTAAAAAAATTTGTCCGATGTCGAGTTCGCCCTTCGTACCCGGAGAGCCTCAAATAGAAAAAACTTAAAATTTTTGCAACCAATTACAACGTATCTGAAGCCTTGTTTTGTGGAGAGGCCTTCAACTTGACATAAACACGTATTACATAACGTCTGGAGTAGACTTAGGTCGTAAACAAGGAGGCTCTGATATTTCACGCCTCAGGGGAATCTATTGCCGATTTATTACACCATCAATGACTTATCAAGGAGGAAAAAACAGTTTTTCGGGCAAAAAAGGCGAGGGAAACGGGAGTACACTAAAATGCCATGCTTTCTTGAACAAACATGAAATAAAATGTCCTAAAATCCGGAAAAAAGGGGGTTTCATGGACATTAAGTCGGGGGAAATGTTCGAAGTTCCGTAAAATAGTGGTTTTATAGGCAAAACCAAGGAAAACTCGATAAAAACTAGTAAAAAGGGAGATTTTTTTGTCCAAAAGATTGAAAAAGTGCAGGAAAATCCACTGTACCGCGGCGGTTTCTTGGAGAAAAGCTAAAGAATTTTCTGAAAAAATTTCAAAAGGGTTGGTAGTTTAGATTGCCATAAAATGGTAGTTTTTTTTCGACAAAAGAGAGGAAAGCGCAATAAAACCTATAATTAAAAGAGGGGAAAAAATAGAGAAATAGAGAAAGCTCAATAAATACACGAAAATGGGTAAAAAATAGAGGGAAAAGACCAAAATCCGTAAAAAGTTACGAAATGTCCAAAAGTTTTGTAAAATTGATTTTTTTAGACAAAAACACATTCAACCGACATTTTCAACAGTTTTTCGGCCGGAAAACCACTTTTTATAAGATTTTTTGGTGTTTTTTATATTGAGCAATAAACTATTTATTCCAGTAATCCAGGCCTTTTATATCGGGCGTTTTCACTATTTTTAGGCCAAAAATGAACACAATTTCTTGGTTTTTAAGAATGTTCTTAGCAGAAAGAACCATTTTATCGCCGGTTTTCGTGGTTTGTTGGCCAATAAACATCTTTCCCCTTATTTGTTGGGCGTTTTTCTTAAGCTTCAGCAAAAAAAACCAACATTTTTCTGGTTTCAGCCAAGAAAATCCCCTAGAATGCAGATTTTCGAGCTTTTCCTCAATTTTTTTTGTCAAAAACCCGCGTTTTATCGGATTTTTGAGCAATTTTTCAATTTACCTTCCAATGACCACCCTTTTCCCTTATATTTCGGCCAAGAAACCACATTTAACCGATATTTTCAACAGTTTTTCAGCCGGAAAACCACTGTTTTATAAGTTTTTTGGTATTTAGACAAAAAAAAAAACCAAAGAAAGCGCAAGAAAATTTACTAAAAAGGGGGTTTTATGGCAAAAAGAAGAGAAAAAGCATCGGAAAATCCACTGTAACACGAGGATTTCTGGGACTAAAATAACGGGAAACTTAAATAGGGGGTTTTTTAAAAAAAACGCTCTAAAAAATGCCCAAAAATTCAGAAAAATTACGGTTTTTTTGGTCAAAAAGCCGAAGAAAGCGAGATAAAATCTAGGAAAAAGGGAGTTTCTCGGACAAAAAGACAAGGAAAGTGAAGAGCGAGTAGGACAAAAAGCTAAGGAAATACTCGAAAATTCTGAAAAAAGTGGTATTAAGGAGGAAAAAGCGAAGAAAGCTCAATAAAATCTAGTAAAAGGGAGATTTCTCGGTGAATAAAGCGATAAAAAAATCCGAAAATGTAGAAAAACTAAAGCGAGGGGTTCCTCAGGCGAAAAAGCGAAGAAAGCGCAATAAAATCAAGTTAAAGGGGAGGTTCCTCGGTGAATAAAGCTAGAAAAAAGCCCTAAAATTTAACATAAAGTGAAAAGAAAAAAGTGGAGAAAAATATCCATTTAGTCACAATGACAAAGAGGGTTTCTTGGGCGATTCCGAAAATACAGTAAAAAGTGCTTGTTTGAAGAGCTTCCAACGAAAACTTCCATAAAGAAGAAAAAATGTAGGAGGAGGAAGTATAACGGAGGGGAAGTATGAAGGAGGGGGAAGTATAACGGAGGGGTTAATATAAGGTTCTTTTATCTAAGTTCTTTTTTTTTTCGAAAATTTTTCTATGTTCTTTTTTTTATCTAAGTTCTTTTTTTTTCGAAAATTTACTTAGATAGCGGATCGAAATTACATATTCTCTGGGAACACGATTTTTCTTTCTTTTGAAATGTTGGTTCAAGAAACCTCAAACCTCGTTTTTAGTAGATTTTCTGGCGTTTTCCTGGCAGTTTTTTGTTTGAAAAAATCCCTTTTTAAAGGATTTTCGGGCTATTTGTTTGGTTTTTGTATAACAAACCTCGCTTTTTAACTTCCTTAAAGAAGTTATAACGGAGGGGTTAATATAAGGTTCTTTTATCTAAGTTCTTTTTTTTTTCGAAAATTTTCTATGTTCTTTTTTTTATCTAAGTTCTTTTTTTTTCGAAAATTTTCTATGTATCAAGTAAGAAAAATATATAATGGGATTTTCGCCCAAGAGAGGTCCCTCTCGTATGGCGTGGAAGTATGAAATTTCTCCCTACTAAAATGATAATTAATGTAAAAAAAATTGATAATTTCTTTACACCAAAAAGTCTTAAATATAAGGAGTAATTGGTGAAAGTTTGGTGAAAATCGGACCAACGGCAGATCTCCGCCATTTTTTCGAAATTTAAAAATCACACTCGTTAGTTTCTTGTAACTAAAGAAAATTTGGTAAAATCTGTGAAAATCGGCCGAGCCACAGACAAAGTTGAGATCGGTAAAGATCAATATTCGAATTGACCTTCCGGGGTCTGGAAGACCCTTCCCAAAAAACCCAACGTGGAGGGTATCACAATAACTTCTTTAAGGAAGTTAAAAAGCGAGGTTTGTTATACAAAAACCAAACAAATAGCCCGAAAATCCTTTAAAAAGGGATTTTTTCAAACAAAAAACTGCCAGGAAAACGCCAGAAAATCTACTAAAAACGAGGTTTGAGGTTTCTTGAACCAACATTTCAAAAGAAAGAAAAATCGTGTTCCCAGAGAATATGTAATTTCGATCCGCTATCTAAAAAACGTGACAGAAATTTGATTTCCACTTCTTTTTATCGTGGGTGTTGTGACATCTGAAATAAACAATCGAAAGAGGAACGATCTCAAGTTATAAAAGTTAGCCTAAAATGCCCTCACATATCTGAAGCTAATAAACTTTCCTTTTATACCTCGAGGAATTTTATTTCCTTCGTTTTATTAATTCTACAGTAAAAAGTAGAAGAGAAATTTCAAGGTTATGATACCCTCCTGCCTCTGGAAAAGGGTCTTCAGACCCAGAAGAAGTGGGGTTGGCCCAATCGAAATAAAAGGATTGACCTATCAACAAAGGATATTTGGTCTAATGATTCCAATTTGGGAACCACCAACCCACGTAATACCGTGACATTACATCCTTTTTGTTAAGGAAACCCTTAAAACGGATGTAAACATATAAACAAAAGTAGATTCCACAGATTACAGAATTTCAACAAAAAAACATTTGCAACAAAGGAAAAACAACGAACTGATAAGTCATTCGTTTTCGGGCACTAGATTTATTCATGGAATAAAAACAAAAAAGTTAAGAAAGTCCCACTCACAATTGAATTCGTCCAAACCGCTGTCCCAGATACGTCAAATGGGTGTCTTCCGAATAAAGAAAGAGTACTTTCTGTATTTTGTCTCGCCACACCCTTTACGGAGGAAATTTATTGTTGCGACAATTCGATTTCATGTAAACTATGATAAAAACGCGTTTTTGTTACTATGAGGGCGACCTATTTCTTTTCTGTCGACGCTTCCCATTCATATTTCTGGTTCCATTTAACATCCTATTGAAAAGGCGTCTCTTTGGGAAAAAATACGGCACAAAACGTTTATGGTGATACTTATTTGACAAAAGAAATAGTCTTAAAAAAATATGAAAGAAAAACGTGAAGTCAGAATGGCAGATAAGTCCATTTCTAGATTAATAGGGGGTTATTTTCTACCCTCATGGGGTAAAATATGACTCCATTTATTGATTAAGTAAGGTTGAGAGATTTTTTTTTCGTTTTATTTGCTGTCTAGCTAGAAATCAAGATCCTCGAGACTACATCCATCGGAACTCGACAGACTTGGAAGCAGGACTCCTGCTCCGATGGTTATCAAGCAAAATGAGTTTCTCGCTTAAAAAGCTCTTTAAAATCGGTTAAAAAGGGTTTTTGTAGGCCGAAAATGCCGAAAAATCGGGAAGAATACACAAAATCTAGTGAATTGAGAGTTTCTGTGTCTAAAGCAAAAACACTCAAAAATTTGATTAAATGGGTGTTTTTGAAGACAGAGAAAAGCAAGCGAAAATCCAATAAAAAAAGCTACTTTCGGGCCAAAAACGGAGGAAAACTCAGTAAAAAGGTTAACGAAAAATTGAGAAAAAAGGGTGCTTTGAGGACAAAAATCGAATTAAACTTAAGACGGACGGCCGACCGGCCGGAACCACAGACACAGTTGAGATCGGTATAGATCCATATTCAAATTGACCCTATGGGGTCTGGAAGACCCTTTCCCCAAAAAGGGTATCACAATAACTTCCTTAAAGAATAACAAAAACTTTCTGTGGTTCCGGCCGGCCGGCCGTCCGTCCTAAGTTTAATTTGATTTTTGTCCTGAAAGCACTCTTTTTATGGTAGGATTTATTTACTTTTTATGTTTTTCTCAATTTTTCCTTAACCTTTTACTGGGGTTTTCCTCCGTTTTTGGCCCAAAAGTAGCTTTTTTTATTGGATTTTCGCTTGTTTTTCTCTGTCTTCAAAACACCCATTTAACCAAATTGAGGGTATCACAATAACTTCTTTAAGGAAGTTAAAATCGGGTAAATGGGTTCCTCAAGGCCGAAAAATATGAGGAAATGACTCAAAATGTAATAAAACGGGAGTTTTTCTGCCCAAAAAATGACCGCAAAACAGCGTAAAAAAGGGCCGAAAAATTGAGAAAAACGCCAAAAATTAGCTAAAAAAGTGTTTTTTTTTTTACAAATAATTGAGGGCGACTCAATAAATCGAGTTTTTGGCGAAAAACATGATCACAAAGTAGCGAAAAAAAACCGGCCCCAAAACGCCAAAAAATACTAAAAAAGGTGTTTTCTTACTAAAAAATTGAGGGCGACTCTATAAATCGGATAAATGAGTTTCTCTAGAACAAAAATCGAGGGAAATGACTAAAATATTGTAAAAAGGCAGTTTTTTTTTCGAAAAACTTGATCACAAAATAGCGTAAAAAGCGGCCCAAAAACACCAAAAATATGCTAAAAAAGGTGTTTTCTTACTAAAAAATTGAGTGCGACTATACAAAATCGGGTGAATGGTTTCTCTGTGCCAAAAAATCGAGGGAAATGATTAAAATATTGTAAAAAGGGAGCTTTTGTCAAAAAATTTGACGACGCTTAGAAAGTGTCCCAAAAAATGTAGGAAAACCCGCATAAGTTTGCTAAAAAGGGTGTTTTTAGGCCAAAAAATTGAGGGAAACAATAAAAGCGGGTGATTGGGTTTCTCTGGGCCCGAAATCGAGAGAAACAACCGAAAATTTTTACGGACAAAAACCGAGGAAAGAGCATAACTTCTAGCCGAGTTTGTCAGCGACTATTTTGAAGTACTTATTTTATTTTTTTGAAATGGGACTTAATTTTTAAAAAACGAGACCTTTATTGCGTTTTATAATAGCTTTCGAGTTGATGATAAAATAAGGGCGTAGGACGCGGGGCAAAGGATGTTACCGTGGGCAGTGTCAAGGTAAAGGCGGAGGAACATGAGTAAAATTTCGAGAATCGTGACTTTGTAACTTCAAAATGTAGTGACCCATAAACAATAAATCCAAAACCTCTAATTATAAATGCTCATTTGAATGGCTCTTTAAAAATAATTTATTCTGTCAGCTTAACAAGAGGCTGTCAAAAACAGATGCTGAAATATCACCAAAAGAGCATAACACTTTGAAAAGAAACACAAAAATAATTGAAGGGATACTTCAATTTTGACAAGTCTTTATTTTAACGGTAGTAAACCGAATACCCCAACCTAGTACGTGTCGTTCCGTTTTATTCACGGAGAACCGCTACGGACAGGGAAAAAAACGAAACGGTCTCTCACACCTCAAATTACATCGTTAAGCCATGTCATGAGGTCACTTTAGGACGTGAGCGGAGAGAATTTTTTATAAATTATTAATTGAAATGAAAAACTCACCCTGCAGGATATGCGACCGACTCGCTGATAGGGTCGCAATCGAGCCCCGCGTTGTTTGAAACTGTGAGGCCGAGCACCCTTTCAAGTTTCACCTGAAACAAACAAATGAAATTAGTCAAAAATTAATTTATCGATTATTGGGTTAAAATTGAAGTTTCGAAACCCTATAGCTGATGTGGGCAGCGTTGGCTTAGTCAGGGGACAAACTATGAAGTTATTTTGATGTCGGAGCATATGAGATAGAACGCCAGAAAAAAAATTACTGGTTTGAAGAGCTTCCAACAAAACTTCCTTAAAGAGAAGTAAAATATAGGAGGAAATTATATGGGATGGGGAAGTATATAGGAGGGGAAGTATAACGGAGGGGACATGAAACGAAGGGGGAAGTATAAGGGAACGAAAGTATAACGAAGGTAGGGAAGTATAAAGGAGGGGGAAGTATAAAGGAGGGGAAGAATAAGGAAGGGGAAAGTTTCCATTGATTTTGAAAAAATTTCCAATTTATTTTGTGAAAAATTTTTTAAGTTTTTTTTTTTTTCGAAAAATTTTCCAGGTTATTTTTTGAAAAATTTTTAAAGTTTTTTTTCCAAAATTTTTCTGGGTCAAGGTAGAAATAATGGGCTCTTTGCCCTAGGGATGTGCCTCTCGTAATGGGTAGAAGTATGAAATTTCTCCCTACTAAGCAAAAAAATAATAATTAATACGATAGGTGGCAATTTTTTTACACCAAAAATTCTAAAAACATAATATAAGGAGCAATTGGTGAAAATTTGGTGAAAATCGGAAGAAAACTGTGGCCGTAAAGTGTTCTGGAAAAAAATGCTACGGACGGACGGCCCGTCGGCACCACAGACAAAGTTGAGATTGGTAAAGATCAATATTCGATTTGACCCTCTAGGGTCTGGAAGACCCTTCCCAAAAAACCAGACGTGGAGGGTATCACAATAACTTCTAAGGAAGTTAAATCGATTTCCTGAGGATATGTTGCCAGATATACCCTAGACACTAGAGCAACCATTCAAACAAAAATAATTTGACACAATGGAGGGCTATAGTACTTAGGGCAAAGCGTTGCATAAGCTGACGAAGAAAAAAGGGATTAAGTTAGACACGGATCGGGGACGTCACGACGCGCGTTCACGAGACACGTCCCTTTCGCATAGGTTCACGAACCCTGTCGTAACTGCGGAAGATTCGTAAATGATTGCCGACTCCGAAATAAAAAGGCGCCGCGTCAATTTCTCATTTTCGCGTGCTACATGACGAGCAGACGTCCCGGAAAAAAAAAGTTTTTTTGTTAAAAAGTCGTTACTTTCAACCTCTCAAGCAAGAATTCTGTGGAGAGTTTGCGGAATCCTGGACGTGTACTAAGTTCTGGCAATTTTAGAATGTGGGTCGTTAACATTAACATACAAAGACAGGATAATTGCAAAAAAAGCAGGAAGAGATCATCTGTTGAAAATTTATAGCTTTAAAATAAGTTGCAGGACTAGCAATCAATAAATGTGAATGATTGTCAATCCTAGGGAATTCAGACAACCAAAAACTGTATCGAAAATGCTACTGTATGGGAATCGAACCCACGACCTTTGTACCACCAAGGGAATTATGGAAGGACCCGCTGCCGTTCACGCCGATTTAATCCTTTTGACCTCAAAATTCCGTGAAAATAGGGTTTCTTCCTCACGAAACCTAGAAAAACAAGTCTAAAAGTCTAAAAGTTCAAAAAATCCTGTAAAAAACGAGGAAAACTACCAAAAAAACCGGTAAAAATTGAGTTTTTTCGTCAAAAAACCGAGGAAAATTCCGTAAAAATGGGGTTTTACTATCAAAAAACCCCAAGAAAACTACCGAATATCCTGTTTTTAACCATTTAAGGCTTATAATACAAAAAAAATTTCCCACAAGTTTTATTTTATTGACTGGTGTAATAATTTAAGGTACATTCATAAATCTTTATAATTTTTAACGAATCAAGGAAGGATTTTATATTCTTTTTACAACACAGATAACTTATCTAAAAACAAGTGATAAAAAAAATTGTTTACTTCCTAGGCTGTATAAAATAGGAAAGATTTAAGTGCTGAATTTATAAATTACAGATATTAAGTGAATTGGGTGCTTTGCATGTCGTAACCTCATCGATAACCAGTTAAAATTCCGCAACAGGTCTGACGTGTCGAAAATTGTTTCTTGCTTATTATTTTTGAGTAAATACTGTCATTGTTTTCAAGTTTCTGAGGTTTTTAAATCACAAAATGTACCGGAAAACATGAAAGTTCAACATCGTGAAGATCGTGAAAGAAGAAAAAAATGAAATTATCCGTTTCAAATCATTTTGTACAAAAAAATTAGATTCCTGATGCAAAAAGTTTGATTTAAGTCATTAGTAGAAAGTGCTAGTGTCGACATTCTAATTACGCAAAATTTTGTCTAAAAAGTAGTCCAATTTTTAAATAATTTGTTTTATAAAAGTTTAATAACGGAGTAGGTCTTAAACGTGAGTTCTATGGGTTTAAGTTAGTTAACCAGTAATTTCATGAGAAGATTGAAGTTAGAACTCCGTGTTTCAAGTTTACATTTTTAAACTTATATTCATCACGTTATGTACGTTTCATTGTTATTCACAAAAACGTTTTTTAAAAATGTTTTCATCAAACGGAAACGGATACTTCCTTATTAAATAACTTTTGATTCGTATTTTTTTATTATGGGATTGAATAGCTTTATTTATGGCTTGGGTGCGGGAAACATGAAAGGCGGATGTCAATACTTTATCCTCTTTTCGTCCTAAACTTGCGTTTTAGAAATTATTTTAAGATTGCCGAATAAGGGAAGTTGATTTTTTTGAATCAATAACTTCATTTCATTAAAGTCTAGAACTAAATTTTTGTGGAAAGTTATAATTAACTTTCTTTTAATTATGGCCGAAGTTCAGCTTGTATTTGAGTTAATCTATAGCGTACAAGATGGCAGAAATTAAAGTGAAAAATGGATTTAAAGCTTGTTATGTCTGAAACGTGAGTAAAAACGCAATTTCGGGTCTAAAGAAAAAGGTTAGGAGTTTAACTGGAATATGCATTTGAACATAATACATCTCACCATAAAGAAGAGATTTAACACTTGTCGACATACAATTTGTCGTTTCAACATAACGCAGTTAAACATAACGGATACTTTCATTTTAAAGAACTTGTCGTTTCGCCATAAACTGTTTCTGTCGTTGGGGCATAATACATCTCACCATAAACTAGGGACAGCGAAAGAGCAAGCCTATTTTCGCCCAAAACGCGATTATGGCGAAACGACAAAAACCTTAAAACTTGACAGTTCACCATAATGCAATTCGCACATCCTCGCGAGAGGAAAAAATTAACTCCCTTGAGCTAACGAGCTGATCCCATTGGCAGCCAGCTTGCTTTTCCTAGTTTATGGTGAGATGCTTTATGTTGAATTGCATTACGGTGAACTGTCAAGTTTAAGGTTTTTGTCGTTTCGCCATAATGGCATTTAAACGGCGAAAGTAAGCTTGTTCTTTCGCTGTCCCTAGTTTACGGTGAGATTTATGTACAGAAACAGTTTTATGGCGAAACAACAAGTTTAAAGAGAGGCTTTTATGGTGAAAAGCGTTATGGTGCCTAGCCCATTTTTTGTGGCAACTTGCATTTATCGAAAAAGTCGTTTATCGCCATAAACGCTTTACGTTGAAATGCGTTATGCTCAAAATTGTTGAACTTTTGAGAGCTTTATGTTCCATTGCATTATGCCGAAACGCATTATGGTGAACTTCAGATTTTTTATGTCGAAATACAGAATATGTTCAACTGCTTTAGGGTGAAATGCGGTACATATGTTGAACGGTGTTCTCCCGAAATTGAGACCCTTGAGACCTTAAGGTCACGCGGGTTTAGACGTCTCCCTTCAACGGCGCAGCTAGACCACTAACCGGATGATATATTAAGCACAATAAATTAATTCTTGAGATATTTTGTGCATATTAGGAACTATTAAAAAACCGGATTAAATTTCCTAATGGAGCCGGTTATAAAGGAAGTCGTTATCTTTAGCGAGGGCGGTCGCTTTCCATTTTTTCTCATCCCTATTGCTGGATGCACTGTGAAAATTTTTAGTTCGCAAATAAAAAAGTTTTTATTTATTAGACGATCTAATTTAAATTCTTTTAGCTCTTCGCCGGTAAAGTTTAGAGCTCACAAAAAACTTGTTTATCGCGTAAAATCACGTGGGTAGAAAGGCATCACGAATGCAGACTGCGGATTTTCGCAATAAAATAAAACGCTTATATTTCCGCCAGAAAGAAGATAAAAAAGAAGTTTTGTGAAGTTCGATAGCTGCAGATCTAGGCCGTTGTCTGTACGTCCTTGCATTCTTTCCGGAGGTGAGAAATGTTCGAGAATTTTATAACCTTGAAGTTAGGCATATGGTTGAGAAGAAACCTAGTTTCTCAAGTGGGGGATTTCTATTTACCAATCTAAAGACGCAACGAAAATTATATTTGCAGATATATTCAAAGTTTGAAAGGCTTTAAAACCTTGTAGCAGCTCCTTTAATCTTTTTCCACTAACCCTGCGGCCCCAATACATTAGTCAGAGTTAAATAAAAACACGCTTTGCATATTGTTCATTTTCACAACTTCAAATAACTTTTAAAGCGTTCTGCCGAATAGCTTTCCGGTTTTTGTTTAATCAAAAAAAGTGAAGGATGCTTTCACAATCCCCTTCATCGGATACTGGGTCGATAGACCACCCTAACGAAAGTCCATAAAAATTGCCTTATTAGGCAAAAAGAAAGCTTTTGGTGGATTTCGAGATACTTAAGTCCTCAAGCAACAAACGTCGTGGATCTTTCATTGAACGCTTCCGCCCGACGGGAACAATAAAAAAGGCGGGTTATGAAAGTGGGCGTCCAGTTTTCGTCCGTTCTTCGCCCCGAGTCATTCAATTGTCTACGACCTGGAACGATTACCAATCAACCTTTTGTTATTCCGAATGATATGTCGTTGATCTTCCCGTTGTGACATTTTCTTTAATCTCATATACGTTGCCTTTTTTAATCTAATCGCCATCTTCAGTAAATAATTTCACACTTAAACTTCTTCCTAGTAATAATTAAATAAAATTACCTTTTTTATGTAAACTAGCGGCCTAGTTTAATAGAGGTGGTTAGATTAGGTCGCATGTGGGATATCATAATTCTGAAATATGGTGGTCCCCAGAACATTGTTCAAATAACAATCTAATTATCACCGTGTTCTATTTATAAGTTGAACTGGGTTTATTTTAGGCCATAAGAGTTAAAATCGGTTTATCTTTTGGCCTAAATATCGAATAAAACAAGCAAAAATAGGGGGAAAAAAGGCGGTGTGTGGCTGAAAACCCGAGGAAAGTCTCCTCAAAAAAAGGGATTGGCCGAAAAATTATAATTTTTTTAGAATTAGTTAAAGAGGGTTGAAAAATATAGGAAAACTTCCGGAAATCTGCTAAAACGGCGGGATTTTTTGCGGAAAAACCCCTTACCAAAACAATGTAAAACGCCCGCCACAAAAGAATGAGGAAAAGATAGTTTTCTAGCTTAAAACCAAAGGAAAGACCCCAAAAAAGGGGGTTAAATGCTCAAAAAACGAGTTTAATTAGATGAAAAGGGCTTCTCTCGGATAAAAGGTGTAGGAAAACCCCCGGAAAACGGGCTACTTTGAAGGCGAAAAACCTAGTAAAACGCCCGCCACATGTGAGTGAGGAAAAAGGTAGTTTCATGACTTGAAAATCGAGGAAAACCCCTAAAATGGAGTTTTGATAGGCCAAATTCTATTCCCCCCCCCCAGGAAATTTGTAGGAAAACTCCCCGGAAAACGGGTATTTTTTCTGCGAAAAACCAAGTAAAACGCCCGCCACAAGGGAGTGAGGATTAAGAATCGAGGAAAACCCCTAAAATGGAGTTGATTGGCCAAATTGTGGTGGGAATAAAAAGGTGTCGGACACCCCCCCCCCCCCCCAGGAAATTTGTAGGAAAACTCCCCGGAAAACGGGTATTTTCTGCGAAAAACAAAGTAAAACGCCCGCCACAAGGGAGTGAGGATTAAGAATCGAGGAAAACCCCTAAAATGGAGTTGATTGGCCAAATTGTGGTGGGAATAAAAAGGTGTCGGACCCCCCCCCCCCCAGGAAATTTGTAGGAAAACTCCCCGGAAAACGGGTATTTTTCTGCGAAAAAACCAAGTAAAACGCCCGCCACAAGGGAGTGAGGATTAAGAATCGAGGAAAACCCCTAAAATGGAGTTGATTGGCCAAATTGTGGTGGGAATAAAAAGGTGTCGGACACCCCCCCCCCCCCCGGCCCCCGGAAATCTGTAGGAAAACCGGCTATTTTCTGCGAAAAATCTAGTAAAACTCCCGCCCCACAAGGGAGTGAGGAAAAAGGTTGTTTCATAGCTTAAAAATCGAGGAAAACCCCCGCAATGGAGTTGATTTGCCAAATTCTGCGGGAATAAAACGGTTTCGCCCCCCCCCCCCCTGGAATGTGTAGGGAAACTCCACGGAAAACGGGTATTTTTTCTGCGAAAAACCTAGTAAAACGCCCGCCACATGGAGTGAGAGATGTTTCATGGCTTAAAAATCGAGGAAAACCCCTAAAATAGAGTTGGTTGGCCAAATTCTGTGGAAAAAAAGGGTGTTGGGACCCCCCCCCCCTTGGGGGAAACTAGCTGTTTTGAGGGCGAAAACCTAGTAAAACGCCGACCACATAGGAATGAAAGAGAAGGATGTTCCGCCGCTGAAAAGCAGAATGAGAACCGTTAAAAAAGGGTTTCGTCGGCCGAAAAATGGCCTTAACTTATTAAAATTGGGTAAAGAGGGTCAAAAGATTAGGGAAAACACCCAGAAACGCCGGACCTTTAAGACGAAAAAACTAGGAACTTACGCCCGCCACAAGAAAAAATGATTTTGATTACTAAAAAAGAATGGGAAATGCCCAAATAGGGCACTCGGAAGTCTTAAAACCAGTTCCTTCTATGAGAAAAATTAACGAAATTATAATAAAAGGGTAATTATTTTACAATTTGTTGATTAACGTGAGTGTAAAATTTTCGCGGAAATAATCTTGGGAACGAAAGACTCTAAAAGTAGAACTGAAGGAGGTCTCTGCCGTGTAGCATTGTCGTAAAAAAGAACACAACCTTTTGTTATCAAAAAAGGAACAATGGAAAATAAGTGTCGCAACTGGACAACGGGAAGGGCACTGACTTCTACGTTTCCAGGTTAAAGTTTTTTGTCGAAAAAAAAAAATATATTATATATATAATCCTTTATATTTCAAAATCCTAAGCTATCCACGGTCGATTGCCTTTCACTGATGCAGAACACAAGACAATAACGAATCTGAAATCTTCTAAAACAAAAGAATTTTCGCCCTTAATTTTAAATCATGACTTTTAGGGTTCAACGGTTACGAAACGGCGCCAAGCCTCAGATTTACACAGAAAAAACAAGATAAAAAGTTTAAACTTTAAGATGACGTAAACCCTGAGATAACAAAAAACGCTATTTTGACAATTTTAAACAAATTATTTGATCTAGGTGCCGCCTTTTTTTTGCTCTGGAGTTGCCCACATCATCTACCCACAGCCTTTATCACACCTTACCCCACATTCCACATCGTCCACTGCGAAATGGGGCAGAAAAAAAGAAAGAAAAAATCAGGAAGATGACCATATGCTTGTTTACTATAAATCCAAGGTTTTTTTCTTTTTAAGGATTCCAGGATTTCAAAAAAAGGAGTTTTTCCGTCTTTTCCGCAAACAACTTTCTGCAATTATTAATATAAAAGAAGCTCATAAAAAAATTACGTTTTGAACACTTCAATTTTGCATTTTCACTTCCTTAATTAACAAAATCTGAAGTATTATTTATTGGTTCATTAAAAATACGCTATTAGGCGTAAAAAAATTACTTTCTAATCGGTCAACTATAAAATTTTCATTGGAGATTTTTGAAAAATACACTTTTTCTAACGGGAGCTTTGACAAAAAGCTTTTCAATCGAGGGGAAAAATAGAAACGGGAGAGCGGATTCCGAATTTTTTACGCATCGGTTCCTAATTAACCGATTAAAAATGTAACCGCAAAATGGAATACGCATAAATTGAAATAGCGTGGAGGTAAATAGGGTTAATGTAACCTTTATATCAAGGCGGGAGAGAACCTTTTCGGTCTTCGTTAAAAATAAACGGCTGACATTTAAAAGCAACATACTTTTTAATCGAGAGTGATAAAGATTTCAACTGGAATGAAAGGTACAGTTAAATTCTTAGCGTAGAAAACTAACATAAAAAACACCCCGCCACGAAAAAACTCTTCTAAAAAGCCAGAAAGTTATGATAAAGCATCTCGCGATACCACCAAGGGGAGTTCTGAAAAAAAAAACCAACCGGTTCCCTACCTTTTATGCCGGGAAAACCTTTTTAAACAGTTTCTGAAATTTTTTGAACCAGAAACCTTATTTTAAAAAATTTTCTGGCATTTTCCCGGTTTTTTTAACCTAGATAAGGTAGTTTTGGAGGAGATTCAAGGGGGGAAAAGCATCTCGGGATACCGCCAAGGAGAGCACAGAAAACGGAGTTTTTCGAAGACCTGTTTTTAGGGCGCTTCCTACTTATACAGGAAAAATCCTGCTTTTTTTCCTCAGTTTTTTTTCCTTTGAATCGGATTTTTCGGGCTACAAAGCATCTCGGGTAACCACCAAGGGGAGCTTTGAAAACGGAGGAATTTAAAAAACCTGTTTTTGGGCGCTTCCTACTTGTATTGACAGGAAAAACCCACATTTTTTATCAGATTTCCCGCAGTTTTTGACCAAGAAACTTTCTAGATTTCCGGTTTTTTCCCCCTTTTAATCGGATTTTTCGGGCTACAAAGCATCTCGGGTAACCACCAAGGGGAGCTTTGAAAACAGAGGAACTTAAAAAACCTGTTTTTAGGGCGCTTTCTACTCATATTGTCAAGAAAAACCCTCATTTTTTTTAATCAGATTTCCCGCAGTTTTTTGACCAAGATACTCTCTGAATTACCGGTTTTTCCCCTTATAATCGGATTTTTTGGCCCATAAACTATCACGGGATAACCACCAAGGAGAGCTATGAAAACGGAGGAATTTAAAAATCCTGTTTTTTGGGCGCTTTCTTCTTGTATTGTCAGGAAAAACCTTCCTTTTTTATCAAATTTCCCTCACTTTTTTGACCAGGAAACTAACTCTCTGAATTATCGGTTTTTCCACTTTTAATCGGATTTTTTGGCCTACAAACTATCTCGGAATAACCACCAAGGGGAGCTTTGAAAACGGAGGTATTTAAAAAACCTGTTTTTAGGGCGCTTTCTACTTGTATTATGTATCAGGAAAAACCCTTTTCTCCCGGATTTTTGTCCAAGAAAACCCTCTTTTACCAAATTTTCTGGCGTGTGTCCGTCCGGTTTTTTATGCTTTTCAACAAATTTTTCCGGCGTTTTCCTTGGTCTTTCGGCCGAGATAAATCAGAAATGCATCACACTTTATCGAATAATGAATCCTGGGAGATAGTATAAACAGTACGTAGTCTTTCTCATAATTTAAAAAAAGAATTATCAATGAAAAGCATCTCTCCCACGTTGCACGTAAAAGAAAAGAAAAAAAAGGTGGATAAGTGCGATAATAGGATGCTTCAAGTCCCTAATTTTCGGTATTCTCATTTGAATCGCATTAATCTTAGATCTGCGTAGATGGGAAAGACCGGGATAGATGGGTTTTCATGAGAGTGATTGCACTATCGTAGGATGTATTTGTGTGGTACGGAGTTTATTCAACCTCATTTCGACCCTCTTCTGCCTACGACAGGATGTGACCATTGTCTTCAACTTCCAAAGCATTTACCGGACACGGACATCGAATACAAAACGAGAAAAACTCATTAAAGTACCGGAATTTTCACATTAAATGATAAAACTTCAAGTTTTAGGGCTTCAGCAAAAGAAAGTGATGTCCCATTTTTTAACTTCCACAGATGGAACCACTTTCCTTTTTAACTTCCTCAAGAAGTTACTGTGATACCCTCCGACCCCCTGTTACTAGAAAAGGGTCTTCCAGACCCCGTAGGATAAATCTGATAAGTGATCTTTGCCGATCCTGACTTTGTCTGTGGTGCCGGCCGTCCGGCCGTCCGGCCGTCCGTCGCCACTTTTTCCGGAACACTTCACGGCCGCAATTTTCATCCGATCTTCACCAAATTTATACACAAGCTTCCTTTCACAGAAATCTTGAAAATGACGAGAGCTTTTTTCGAAATTTTTCAAAATGGCGGAGATATGACTGTTCAAAGATTTAAAATGAGCGCTGTGGGCGTACTGTTGGTCCGATCTTCACCAAATTTTCACTAAACATTCCTTGAATTATTTAAAAATTTTCCATGTTTTTAAAATTTTAATTTTCCAAAATTTTTTTTACTTAATAATTTTTCTAGGCAGAAATGTGAGTCACTTCGCCGGCTCGAGGGCGGCCTCTCTTTGGCTAACCGTACTGAATTTCTACCTTGATATAAAATTTTCAAAATAATTTTTTTTTTTTTTTTTTAACTTCCTCAAGAATTTTTTTAACGGAAATAAAATGGCGATTTATTAGGTACTTAATTTTTTTTTTTTTTTTCAAAAAACAGAAAACGAACAACAAAAAATACCTAAAATTTCTAACTTCCTCAAGACTTACTGCGATACCCACCAAATTTATTTCACAACTTTTACAAAATTTAGTTCTCCTACTTAATACTTCCTCCTCCTGTATCCTTGAGGAAGTTATCGTTGGAAGCTCTTCAAACCGGAATTTTTTCAAGCCTTCTTAATAAATTTGAGGATAAAAGACAACTTTAAGTCAGAAAAAAGGGATGTCACTGTAATTGAATAAAATGAGTTATAGCGTCTTAAGAGGAATTTTTAAGATTTATCTTTCGCTTAAAAATATTTGGTTTTATTTTTAAAGGGTCAACAAGCCCTTTTGTACAGAAAAAGGGCAATTTGCTGGTTTATTCAAGTTAAGGGCCAATTCGGGGGATGACCTACGGAATGGGAACATGAAATTTTAGAAGAAGGCCTATTTGAGCTGAATGTGTATTATAACTGAAAAAGCGGGAGGAAAACAAAGCAGCTGCATTATTAATCCAGGTGTTTTAGTTATTCCATGAATGATTGTCCACATCCGGCAGACAATCGATGGCAGAGTATAGGTTGCAGAAATGTCAATAAAGCGGATCTTGAATTAAAAAAAGGGAGAACACCGTTAAACGCAGCATTTCACCCTAAAGCAGTAGGGCATAATCTGCGTTTCGACATAAAAAATCTGTAGTTCACCATAATGCGTTACGGCACAATGCGATTGAATATAAAGCTCCCGAAAGTTCACAAATTTTGAGCATAATGCATTTCAACATAAAGCGTTTCGCCATAAACGACTTTTTCAAAAAATGCAAGTCACCATAACACTTTTCACCATAAAAGAAAACACCGTTCAACATAACGCATTTCACCCTAAAGCATTTGGGCATAATCTGCATTTCGACATTAAAAATCTGTAGTTCACCATAATGCGTTACGGCATAATGCGATTGAATATAAAGCTCCCGAAAGATCACAAATTTTGAGCATAATGCATTTCAACATAAAGCGTTTCGCCATAAACGACTTTTTCAAAAAATGCAAGTCACCATAACACTTTTCACCATAAAAGAAAACACCGTTCAACATAATGCATTTCACCCTAAAGCATTTGGGCATAATCTGCAGTTCGACATTAAAAATCTGAAGTTCACCATAATGCGTTTCGGCATAATGCGATTGAACATAAAGCTCACAAAAGTTCAAAACTTGTGAGCATAATGCATTTCAACATAAAGCGTTTCGCCATAAACGACTTTTTTGATAAATGCAAGTCGACATAAAAAAAGTGCAAGTCACCATAACGCTTTTCACCATAAAAGCCTCTCGTTAAATTTGTTGTTTCGCACATAAAACTGTTTCTGTCGTTTGGGCATAATACATCTCACCATAAACTAGGGACAGCGAAATAGCAAGCCTACTTTCGCCGTTTAAAACGCGATTATGGTGAAACGACAAAAACCCTAAAACAGTTCACCGTAACGCAATTGAACAAAAAGCATCACACCATAAACTAGGAAAAGCAAGCGGGCAGCTCGTTTTATGACACTAGGGGGTAAATTTTTTTCCTCTCGCGAGAATGCATTAAGGCGAACTGTTAAGTTTTAAGGTTTTTGGTCGTTTTGCCATAATCGTGTTTTAAATGCTTGCTCTTTCGCTGTCCCTAGTTTATGGTGAGATGTTTTATGCCCAAATGAAAGAATCAGTTCTATGGCGAAACGACAAGTTCTTTAGAATGAAAGATTCCTTTATGTTCAACTGCGTTATGTTGAAACGACAAATTTTATGTCGAAACGACAAGTGTTAAATCTCTTCTTTATGTTGAGATGGATTATGTTAATTCTAACACCGGACAAGTCATTTTTTGTCAGTTTTGAGTTAGCCATTGTTTCTGATGGTAAATTTTGTGGAGAATTGAATTCCGTTGGTAGTTTAACCCTATTACCAACAGAAAACGCGTTGTTCACGATTTAGCCAACAGGTGATGCATTGATTCAAATGAGAAATTAATCCGTATTTTGGCTCTCCTGAAAACCTTGGAAAAATGACTTGTCCGGTGTTAGAATTAACGCGACGAAATGCATTATAGCGAACGTTTTCGACTATTTTTTTTATATTGAGTTGCAGATTATTATGGTGAACGGTAACTCGCGATTTCTGCTATTTTATGGTCAAATGCATTATGTCGACACGTACACGTCAAAATTTTATTTATGAAGGGGAGAAATTTTTATGAAACATTAAAATATGTACTCTTTTGAGCTAAGCTTTTGAGCTAGCGATGATATATCATAGGTGTCAATTATGGTCGAGACTAAGCATGAATGAAAGTTTGTGGAGCCAAATCTGACCCAATGACCGATTGGCGGGGGAGGGTCGGGAGAGCGAAAGGGAGAGCAGACCAGTTTGATCGCTGGAGGGCCCGCGAAGAAACGAAAGTGGTGCGGTCTGCGCGGCGTGAAAGGGGGCCGAAGCACGACTTCGGGAAAGTTCAAAATGTCCTTGCGTCAGGTCACGACCTGTCCGAATAAAAAAACCATTTCAAGGTTTAAAACAATAGACGGAATAAAAAAAATTGCAGACGAGAAAGCGGTCTTCAAGATTCTGCGGAACATCCAAAATGAACAATAGAGTTTCCGAGACTATAAATGGTTATAACGGAGGTCCATTTTTCCGGTCAATGCCTTTAGCGGGTCTTCCGCAAAATACGACAGATGATTTTTGGCAAATAGATACACTTTGTAGCATTTTGTGGAGAACTAGTCTACAGTTTTTGGTCAAAAAACACCCTTTTTAAGGGATTTTCCGGGGTTCTTCATTCCAAAAGAACTCCAATTTTGAATGCTCTCAGCAGTTTTTTCGAACTTAAAAATACCTTTTTACAGAAATTTTCGCCTTTTTTCGTGGTCTTTCTGACCTAAGAAAGCCTTTAGAAGGACGTTCTCCTCAGTTAAATGTCCAAAAAAAATCTGTTTTTACGGGATTTCCGGGTGTTTCTGAAGGCCTTTCTTCTACGGGATTCCATTTTGACGTTACTGACAGTTTTTGCTGTAAAAAAAAAGGCCTCCTTTAAGGATTTTGGGGATGTTTTTGTGTCCTTCTGCCTTGGGACACCCCTTATGGACATTCTCCACATTTTTTTTGGTCCAAAAAACACCATTTTCGGGCGGTTTTCTCGGTTTTCTGCCTAAAAAACCCTCTTGGATATTCTGCACAATTTTTGGTTTAAATAGCACTATTTTTCACGATTTTTCGGCGGTTTTCTCAGTTTTCTGCCAAAAAACCCTTTTGGGTATTCTGCACATTTGTTGGTTTAAGAAATTACTATTTTTACACGATTTTGGCGGTTTTCTCGGTTTTCTGCATTAAAAAACCCGTTTGGATATTCTGCACAATTTTTGGTTTTAAAAAATCCCATTTTTACACGATTTTTGGAGTGTTTTTTCGGTTTTCTGCCAAAAAAACCGTTTGGATATTCTGCACAATTTTTGGTTTAAAAAAAACCATTTTTACACGACTTTAGGGAGGTTTTCTCGGTTTTCTGCTTAAAAAAACCGTTTGGATATTCTAAACAATTTTTGGTTTAAAAACACCATTTTTACACGATTTTTGGGCGGTTTTCTCGGTTTTCTGCCCAAAAACCCTTTGGGTATTCTGCACGTTTGTTGGTTAAAAAAACACTATTTTTACACGATTTTTGGCTGTTTTCTCGGTTTTCTGCATTAAAAACCCCGTTTGGATATTCAGTACAACTTTTGGTTTAAAAAACACCATTTTTACACGATTTTTGTGCGGTTTTCTCGGTTTTTCTTCCTAAAAACACCTTTTAGGGTATTGTGCACAGTTTTAAGTCCACAAAGAACCCTTTATATGGGATTTTTGCGCTTATTTTCGGTCAAAAAACATCTTTAGGACATTTTTCATGGTTTTTAGTCAAAAACATCCAATAAAATTCCAGATTCTAAGGTGCGGAATTAATAATACGTTGTCAAAAGATTTTCATATCGTGACATAATAGAAAAAAAAACAGACATAACCTTGAAGCACGCAAAGATACACAATATAATTATTAAAAACTTTTAGAAAAGCGAAAGTCTCCATATTTTCACTGTTTGACCGTTTAATTGTGTGTAAAGAAAAAAAAAATCATTAAAGACAATAAATAAATCTATTGTATTCAAATAACACGTAGGCTTCTTTCATAAGGCGTTATTTTCGGCGGATTAATAAATTGAACGTAAGTGCCAAAAATATGCAAAATGCGATAATTATAGTTTGTGAATTTAATGATCGATTAGTATGACGAGCAGGACTTTTAAGTTTAATTATCCTAAAACGTGGTAAACGACGGTTTATCCAGGTTACACCTACGTTTATCAAAGGCAATGACCTAAATTTCGTAATAAGGCTGTCAACCCCAAAACCCCGCATATTTCTCGATATAGCATTAATGTGTGAATGCAATCCGATGAAGATTAATCAAAAGGGGGAAAAATAGCTTCTGTACGCCAGTCACAGAATTCTCCTTGACCCACCATTGTCTATCCTTTTCGAAACCACGTTAAATAATTCAGGGGGTTTGTCAATGCCTTAGTGAAACTTTGATGATTTTAGGTTTTGAACGTATGGCTAAAAAACTGAGAGTTGAACAGCTGGATGCAATAGTTTTGATCAGAGATAAATTTTGATGATTGAGGCAATTGTGAAGAATAGAATGTGAAAAGGGGAAAAATCGGAAAAGAATCTACCTTGTGCACAGTAGTATATTTTTTCTATTTTTCACTTATGTAAAATAATACTGCAGTGGAATAATGAATAAATTATAATCTTGTTCTCTCAGGTTTTATCGCCAAGGGCAATAAACGGAGGGGAAACCGAAATTCCGCATAGTGAAAAATTTTTAAACTTAAGACCTTTAAAATTCTTTAAGGAAGTTAAAAAAATTGATATAAAAAAATGGCTTTTAATAATTCAGTTTTTGGCTATTATTTCCCAAAGGGAAGACGTGATTCACTTTAGGAACATCCACGGCCATTATTTCTAAATGAATAAGGGAGGCCACAAAAGGATTTCCAGAAGGGACAATAGGGTCGACAAAGCGAATAGAAACCTAATTGCGTATAATTCTTCACTTAAGATAAAACTATTGTTTTATAAATATTGTTTTCCTATAGATTAAAAATTCAGGTCTAGGTTGAAGAGACCGAATTATGTAATAAAATTGTAAGATTTTCAAGAAAAGAAGCCTTTAAGGAGCGAGAAACATAGTTTTTGGCCCGAAAACGCCCATTTTACGGGATTTTAGGGAGTTTTCACGGTCTTTCAACATAGAGGGCCCTTTTGGACTACCAACAGTTTTTGATCCAACAAACAACTTTTTCCTGGATTTTTGAGAGTTTTTCTCGCATTTTCTGCCCAAAAAGACCCTTCAGGACGTTACCCACAGTTTTTGGTCCAAAACACCCTTTTTACAGAATTTTTAGGCGTTTTGACGAACTTAGGACACCTTTTTAGGATGACAATCTCCAAAGTTTCAGGTCCAAAACCACCCATTTTAAGGAATTTTAGGTCGTTTTTCACGGTCTTTCAACTTAGAGAGGGGCCCTTTTGGACTATACCAACACCAAAAAACACCCTTTTTCCTGGATTTTTGGGAGTTTTTCTCGCTTTTTCTGCACAAAAAGACCCTTCAGGACGTTAGCCACAGTTTTCGGTCCAAAAAATACGATTTTTACGGGGATTTGGCCGTTTTCTCGGTTTTTAAGCCAGGAGACCCCTTAAGTACTGTAACACAGTTTTTGTTTTTAAAAAACACCATTTTTACAGGGTTTTCGGCGGTTTTCCTCGGTCTATTAGCCGCGTGACGCCCTTCACTACCTTGACTACTGTTTTTGGCCCAAAAAACACCATTTTTACGGAATTTTTGGGCGTTTTCCTCAGTCTAATAGCCGCGTGACGCCCTTCACTACCTTGACTACTGTTTTTGGCCCAAAAAACACCATTTTTACGCTATTTTTGGCCGTTTTTCTCGGTCTGTTAGACTGTTTAGTCTAACTTATGACACCTTTTTAGGATGACAATCTCCAAAGTTTCAGGTCCAAAAACACCCATTTTTAAAGAATTTCAGGTCGTTTTTCACGGTCTTTCAACTTAAAGGGCCCCTTTGGACTATACCAACAGTTTTTGGACCAAAAAAACACCCGAATTTCGGGAGTTTTTCTCGGTTTTTCTGTCCATAGAGACCCTTCAGGACGTTAGCCACGGTTTTTGGCGCAAAAACACATATTTTACGGGATTTGGGCGTTTTTCACTGTCTTTCAACCTGGAGGGCACTTTTGGATACCAACAGTTTTTGGTCCAAAAAAACACCCCTTTTCCGGGATTTTCAGAGGTTTTTCTCGCTTTTTTCTGCCTAAAAGACCCTTCAGGACGTTACCCACTGTCTTTGGTCCAAAAAAAAACATTATTTTTATGGAATTTCCAAAAAAATCGAATAATTCTTTTTCACTATAGAAACATTGTTTTCCTACAGATTTGAAAATTCAGGTCTAGGTCCCAGTGAAGAGACGGAATTATGTAATAAAAAACGAGAAAACCACTATTGACACAATTCAAAAAACGCTCTCACCTTCACGTTCGCAGATTTATATTCGAACAGATGTTCGCATTTCGCAATTTTAAAAATCGAACGTAAAACCATGAAAAACTCATAAAACTAGCCAGGCTTTTAGGGAAATGAAAATAGTAATTATCGTTTTTAACGGAGAAAAAAATTATGTGGGGTGGCAGGGTTATTACTTAAAAAGCAATAAATGATTTTAGCAACAATCGCTATTTTTTATGGAAAGTGAAATATTCTTAATTTCTTACGTCCTGAACTTTAACTGTACAATATTGAAGAGTTCTGATATTTTTCCCATGATAGAAAACGGAAAAGAAGGGGTCATAACGGGCTCTCTATATTATTCTCGCTGCTATTAAAGGAGGCAATAATCTCGAACTTCTGGGTCTATTTATGAAGCAGAACATCGGCCGCTAGTTCGAAGGAAACGACTATTAAAATCCAAAAAAATTTTAACGACCGAAAAAATGCTGTTTTCAATGTTTTCAATTAGATTATCTCGCGGAAATGAGTTGAGAAATCAAGAGAAAAATAGCGAACTTAAACTTCCTACAGAAAAGCAAGTCAACCGAATATAGGAATGCAGGAAGGTGTGACCTTGTCGGCTCTGTAAAAGGATGGGTACGAAGTCGGGCGTATTCCGCAAAAAAACGTGTCACAACGTCCTACATATTTATAAAAAATAAAAAAATTGTTTAAAGATGTTTTGGTTCTGACGTTAAATCGATTCAGTGAATAAATATTGGCACCGAGGGCCATAAATATTCCCCCGGGATCCTCCGTGACTTTAACAACGCCCCATATGCGTCAAATCCTCCGAATTCAAATAGAACCTTTTACATCTTGTCCATTTTTAATAAAAGAAAAACGTTAATGGAAATTGAGGGTAAAATTGCAGGAAATTGAAGGAAATTAGCCTCCATAGGGCCGTGTAAAAACATCGAATGTGTATTCTTCCTTTCTCCGATTCCTTTCTCTTTTATCTTTTCGGTCTTAAATAGAAGATTTTTATCTTTCGACACTTCCTAGTCGTAAATTTTCAAAATAGTATTTAAAAACTGTAGAAAGTCGAAGTTCTCATGTGTGTATTGTTTTTTTAAGAAAAAGATCGTTAAAATGGAGAAAATTTATGATTAGCGCTGAGTTATGTTTGAGAACTGAAATTCAGGCAATAAAAAGTCTAAATTTCAAACAAAAAAGGAAGGATTTTATAGAATATGATAAAAACTATAGAATTTTGTCCGACTATAATTTTTAGGGGTAGCTCAAATTAAAATTAACAAGATGGCCTTCTAGGGTCAGTGATCAACGTCTTCAACTCACGCAATCCGGGGGAGCATTTAGGGAAAACTATAGGAAAACTCCTAAAATCCATTAGAAAACGATTATTTCAACAACAAAAATCCGAACAAAATTTTCAGTGTAGTTCAAATTAAAATGGACAAAAAGGCCTTGAAGGGCAGAGTAGGGCATAATCGTAATCATAACTACGATAATCATTCGGGCGATAGTAAATTCGGCCAATCCTATCTGACCGTATCTGACCGTTAACAAGTTGGTAAATTCGGCCAAACTTTGGTTTTAGGCTTGCAAGTAAATTCGGCCAATTAAGAGGCGAATCTGTTTAAAAAAAATATACCAATAAAAACACATATAAAATAAAAACCTTGTTTTTAAACAAATTTTTAAAGTTTACATGTTTTATTTTTTTGTTAAAATAGTTAGCGAGGAGAGAGAAAGAAAAAAAGGACATTCCACGACCGGTTTCGGCGTAATACGCCTCATCAGGTGGACTATTTCCTTATTCTTTTCTTTCTCTATATTTTACTTGACCTACACTACACGGTGGTACGGACGCCGCGGGAAGGTAGACAGAATCTACTCTGTTTTCGACCTTTCCCTTTTGTCACAACCACCTCCTAGCTTGGTCACCCACTACCTCTATTGACTAAAGCAGTCAGATTGGTTTTTTTGTGTTTTTTTGTTGTACTTGTCCGTGTACTAGGTTTTAGTTTTTTGTTAAAATAGTTAGAGAGGAGATTTAGTTTTTTAGTTATTTTAATATACAATATGAATATACAATCGCCCAATAATTGCGATCTAATTTATTTACGATTTTCCAGAAAATCGTATTTTTTATGATTTTACACCAAAAAATGACAAAAAAAATTGTACCTACTTATCATTTTGTAAGATTTTATCAAAAAATTTTAATATAAGTACCTATTTCAATTACAACTTTTTAAGAAAATCGAACAATTTTTAGCGAAAACCCTTGTTTTTAATGATTTTTTAAGAAAATTGAAATTTTGAAAGTTGCAGATTTTTTGCAAAAATAACGATTATCTCAACAAATCCGTAAAAAAAATCATTATTTTCTCAAATTAGAAAAAAATTGCTAAGACGAAAAATCGAGAAATTACGGTTTTATAAAAAGTTCAGAGTAGCCAATCAGTTCACTTTTCGTTTAAAACAAAACCAAAAACTTGAGATTTTTTAAGTACAAAAGTCTCTTGGATTAAAATTGAGTGAAGTAGTGTTTATTAAACTATATGAACAAAATTCAAGTAGAAGCGACTTTCAAGGGCACTCGTCTTTGCAATTTGAGCTTACGGAAAAGATCTATATTTCAAGACTTTTACAAGGGCACCCCCTATTTCATACGCCTTCACCAAAAAACTTTTTCATCCACTTTCCCTTTTTTTTAACCACATTTTTATTTAAAAAATGCATTTAATTTAAAAAAGAAATCGTTTTAAGTCGTGCTTTGCCTCCTTAAGGATCTTTATGGAAGAAAGTGGTCGATTTGCATAGGTCGAACCATTTGTACATGCTTTCCCACTTACGATAATAATAATTACCAGTGGACCGCAACTACTAGACTCCCCTTCAAAAGAGCCGCATAATTTTAATAAAAATTACAGCAATCTTTTTTAATTGTTAAATTATATAATAGTTGATGTGTGACTTTATTATTACACCTTCCACGGACGATTTAAGTAAAATCGAGATTTTCGGTGGAAAGGAAAATCAAGGCTCGTTAAGGGTGATACACGAGCTCTTCTTTTTATACTCGAAAATTGCACACTATCAGTAAGGTTTTCCACGTTATTCCGCCGTTTCCAAGGGCGTTTGATCAATTCTGAAGTAAATCACATACCAGATGTTATTTTATTGTTTTTCTCCTTTTTCCCATTTTAGCGCAAATAATGTTTTTATGGCTATAAACGGCTTTTTTCGACGTAGATAGCGAGACAAATTAAAGAAACAGATTATAATGATTTATGAATCCGCAGTGCTTTTCACGACCTTCAAAAATAAAATTAATGCCTCATATTTACCGGGGACATATGACAGCCGATATTTCAAGAGAGAAAATGAAAAAATTCCAGTCTCATTTTACGTAATTCGCAGAAGTCCTAAATCAGAATACAATGGATTTCAAAACAGGAACCCTTTCACCAGATTCCAAGTGTTTAAAATTGATAATTTTCAGAGTAGTAATTAAGGTTAATGTAGTGCGGGTGTTATGTATTTACCTGATAGGCTGGGACATTTTCCTTGTCCCTGTCACTTTTGGCACAACACCCATTTCTCATCCTTCCTCGGTTAACACAGGACTTGAAGATGCGTCTCCTTTGCACAATAAATAATTAAATCGTAACGAGTCTTCGGGCGAACAATTTTTTTTTTTGATCCTGTAATATGGGGTAGGAAAACCACGGCGTAATTACATGGAGATAACGTTCAAGCGGTTTAAAATTGAAAAGTATGTCATATGGGACAACAACCTTCCGCATTTTCTTAACTATCTACTTTGACATGGGAAAACAGGCTGTCTAGGTGGGCTGAGAGGCTAACAAATAAGTACTATGAGCTGGCCCGACGGGAACTTCCTCTAAGTAGAGCAACTTTTTATCCCTAACATCGAAGACATTTTTTCACAGGTAGAAAAAAATGAAAGTCTTCGCCCAGCCAGGCCACACTGAATGGGCGAAGACACCCCAAATCATAACTATTATTTTAGAGAAAAAAAGTTTTCTACATTAAATTAGTAGGGGTATTTTACGAGAGGGACTTCCCTTGGGCAAAAATCCCATTATTCTACCTTGATACTTGAAAGAAAAAAAAAGAGAAAAAAGAAGAAAAAGGAGAAAAAAAAATTCAAAAACAATAACTTAGTAAATCATTTGAAAAAAAAACCTCCTTAAACTTCTCCCTTATACTTCCCTCTCCTTCAACTTCCCCCTCCGTTATATTTCTCCCCCTTATACTTCCCCTCCGTTATACTTCTCCCCCTTATACTTCCCCCTCCGTTATACTTCTCCCCCCTTCAACTTCCCCCTCCGTTATACTTCTCCCCCTTCAACTTCCCCCTCCATTATACTTCCCCTCCATTATACTTCCCCTTCCATTATACTTCCCCTTCCATTATACTTCCCCTTCCATTATACTTCCCCCTCCTTCAACTTCCCCCTCCTTTATACTTCCACCTCCGTTATACTTCCCCCTCCTCCTACTTCCCCCTCCATTATACTCTCCCCTCCGTTATACTTCCCCCTCCATTATACTTCCCCCTCCGTTATACTTCCCCTCCGTTATACTTCCTCCTTCAACTTCCTCCTTCTTTATACTTTTCCCTGTTTCAACTTCCCCTTGATTATACTTCCCCCTCCTTCAACTTCCCTATACATTATACTTCCCACTCCTTCAACTTTCCCATCCTTTATACTTCCCCCTCCTTCTACTTCCCCCTCCATTATCCCCCCCAGGAAGTTCCCGTCGTGGCCAGCTCCAGACTAGCACTTTGCCACTGAAGAAACAATTTTTTTTTCAAAAAGGATCTTTGCGTATTCATTTCAACCCTTGGCAGTAAGAAAAAAGTATTGCAATTAGCAGATTTAACACCAGGGAAAAAAACGCAATGTAATCAAGTATTTTCTCCCCTTTTTCCTCGCAGTTGATTAGGCAAACGAAATTGTTGTTTAAAATCACGTAAGAAGATATATAGGGAGGCTATTGGATTAGGAAGAATATGAAGAACGAGAAAAATGGGCCGAGTTTGGATTAAACCGCACTCCCTGAGGGAAAAGATTTTTTTTACCCTCCTTCTTCCTGAAAGTACAATCATACCCGCGTTTTTAATCAATTTAGAATGTTTAAAAAAAGAGTTAAATCCTTGCTTTCCTTAAGAAAGAAAGTAGGCGCTAAAAGCGGAGTTTTAACTTTTTTTAAGGTTTAGATCAGGTCGCTCTGAGGATCTTCGATTTGTTTCAATTATAAATCGACTTTATATCTTTAACAATGCGGGAGAAATAAACAAAAAAAAAGTCCTTTTTTTTACGATTTGCCCGTAAAAAATCTCGAAGAGATCCTTAAGAATAGAAGTGGGGAGGGCTTGAAAAGTATGGGAGGCGGCGGGTCAGGAGGCTGTGGGAACCGTGTAAAAGAAGGTAGAATTCGCATAAAATAAACAACCTCCCGCCCCTTTTTCTCCAGGTTTACAGCCTCACCAGGCAAATTGACTTTTAAGGCGAATCGGTGTAAAACTGGGTTATTTTAACCCTTCTAAAACTTCCAACGGGTAAAGGGCTCTTGATGAATTTACTTTGTTTATTTCAACAAATGCTTTTTTTTCCCGAGGAAAAAATGATTTTTTTAAGGAAGTTTTGATCCTTTATAATTATAGGAAACCAAATACAGTTTGTGATAAATAAGTGCTAATTTTATAAGAATCTCCTGAAGGGTTAAAGTTTTTTCTATCCATTTTCCCTTATTTCCCACCCTTGAGTCGTTTCGAAAAGAGGAAATAAGGCCCTAATTAAACTCAATTAGGTGGCTGAGGAGGGAAGTAACTGACTTTTACACCCTCCCTTTTCCAGAGTCGTCTTACACTTTAGACTCACAGGTGGATTTATATTCCTCAAACACTTTAACCCCCGAAAATTACGCTTATACGGCTTTTAAACAAATATAAAACTCGATTATAAAAAAGTGAGATAAAAAAACCTGTTTTAAGCCACTTCTCTTGATCGGATTCAACTTCGGTTAGACCACAATTGCCTCGGAAAGCTTATAAAAAAGTTTGACAAAAAAAAAAGCGTCTGAAACTTTGTTTTCCCCCTTTTTTTTTGCAGAACTTGGGCGTAAATCCACGTTTTAAGGGGACATTACTCACAGTTTGTGTTAAGCTTGGACGCTTTTTCGATGTTTAAGATGTTCTTAATCCGTTAAATTGTGCTTTTATACTTTTTTCCGTAACTTTTTCTGATCTCAAAATAAGATAACAACTTTCACCTAAGAATCACCAATACTCGGATGGTGACGTCATTGAGAGAAAATGAGAACAAGAGAACCGCCATTAAGGAACAGTTTATAAAAACTTTTTTTATTTTTTATTACGTCAGGTGCAGTGATTCACGTCGGTTGCATGGGAGGGAAGTAAAAAGGCATTTTACTTCACCCTCACCCAGGTTTTATATAGTTTAGGCCTCAGCCGCTCCGTGACAAAGCGCACCTGGGCTTTTTCTCACGCTTTTCTCGACTAACAAGCTTTTGGACTAATAGCCTCCCCCTTAATTTTTTTTATTTATCTGTGAATCAATTTTATAAACTGTACAACAACCTTTTTGCCCCAAAAAATACCCAATGTAGGTTTTTCCAATTTTTACTGGGTCGACCCCCAGTAGCGTTAATGGCGGTTCTCTTGTTGTCTCATTTTCTTTAAATGACGTCACCAACCTAGTAGCCCATCTGGTAAAGACTGAAAATAATTTTTTTCCAATCATATTTTAAAACGGAATTGACGAAAAAAAAAAAATTGAATATGCACTTTGACCGTTTGGAGGGTAAATAAAGAAATTGAATTGAAATTTACTCTTTTTTTCTGGCCTTTGGGGTGGGATCAATCAATAAACAGAAAAGGATGAAATTACCTATTTCACTTTAAAGCACATTCTTGTTTGAAGAGCTTCCAACGAAAACTTAGGAGGGGGAAGTATTAAAAGGGGGAAGTATAACGGAGGGGGAAGTATCAAGGATGTGGAAGTAAAAATTGAGAAGTAGTAAATTTTTGTAAAAAGCTTTAAATTATAAATAAAGAGTTAACGATTTACGCCCTATCGGGTCAAACGATAAGGAATGTCTGTTGGAGACCGATAAGGCGTCCCGTTGTTTCATGGCAATTTCGAATTTGTCCAGATCTCGGGAGGGTGACGTCGAAGGGAGATGATACGCCCGGGGGTTTAGATGCGAACTCGGTCGAGGTTTAAGGAGACAATTTTACACTCGATGAATTCCAAAGGAGTTTCCGACACTGCTAACCGTTATGAATCGACTGGGGCCCTTCTCCTTTATCCAATACAGACTATAAACTCACACCGAACGGTTTATCCTCAGTCACATTTCTCAAAGGAAATTTTTATTTACTTAACTATAGAAATCGCGAGGAAATCTGTCTGAAAAGTGAATGGAAAAAAAAGTTTTTCGCTTTCAAAAGGGTCCATTTGGCCACAGTTTCCGATGAAGAAGAACCAACGGTTGAAATCCGCCAATTTTGGAATCCATGTCTGACCTCAGTTCTCAGGCAGAACTAATCCGGGGAAGGCATTAGCGCCTCGTGGCTCCCATGAACGTCTTAGACCTCTAGCCGCCTCCGACCTTTGCTATGATTCTCGAGAAAAACTAAGTAAGAATCAGGGTAAAGAATATGGGTAAAGAAAAACGGTTGAAATCCGCCAATGTTGGAATCCGAGATCCATTGAGTTTACCTCGAGAAGCATAGCAAAGGACGGAGGTGCCTGGAAGTCAAGACGCTCACGGGAGCCACATCCGGAGTGAAATTCGGGCAACATATCATCATTAGCTGACATCATCAGGAGCGCAATTTGGACATCATTAGAACCAAAATGCAGTCAGCATAAGATCTGCAATTCGGACTTAATTAGGACCGCAATTTGTGCATCCTTAGAACCGAAATGCAGTCATTAGATCAGCAATTCTGACTTAATTAGGACCGCAACTCGGGCATCATTAGAACCGAAATGCTGACATCACTACATCAGCAATTCGGACTAAGTTAGGAGCACAATTCGGACTTAATTAGGACCGCAATTTAGATATGATTAGAACCAAAATGCAGTTATCATTAGATCAGCAATTCTGACTTAATCAGGACCGCAATTCTGGTATCCTTAGAACCGAAATAAAGTCATCATTAGATCAGCAATTTGGACTTAATTTTTAGGACCGCAATTCGGGCATCATTAGAACCGAAATGCAGTCATCATTACATCAGCAATTCGGACTTAATTATGAGCGCAATTCGGGCATCATTAGAACAGAAATGGGGACACTGTTAGAACCGCAATTCGGGTATCATTAGAACCGAAATGCACTCATCATTATATCAGCAATTCGGACTTAATTAGGAGCGCAATCGGGCATCATTGCGCAATTCGGACTTAATTGGGACGGCAATTCGGGCATCATTGTGCAATTCGGACATCATTAGAACAGAAATGGGGACACTATTAAGACCGCAATTCGGGAATCATTAGAACCGAAATGCAGTCATCATTACATCAGCAATTTGGACTTAATTAGGACCGCAATTCGGGTATCATTAGAACCGAAATGCACTCATCATTATATCAGCAATGCGGACTTAATTAGGACCGCAATTCGGGCATCATTTAGCAATTCGGACTTAATTAGGACTGCCATCATTGCGCAATTCGGACTTAATTTGGCCTGCCATCATTGCGCAATTCGGACTTAATTAGGACCGCAATTCGGGCATCATTGAGCAATTCGGACATCATTAGAACAGAAATTGGGATTAGGACCGCAATTCGGGAATCATTAGAACCGAAATGCACTCATAATTACATCAGCAATTTGAACTAAATTATGAGCGCAATTCGGACTTAATGCCTTCCCAGTTCTGCCGAGAATGAAATGAGTTCAGATGCTATAACCTTAAAAAAACGCAAGATCTATTAGGCAAAATTTTTTGTTGATCTACAACAAATTCAGGAGCTCAAATTACCTAGTGTAGTTTTTTCAGTCAAGTTTACTGCATTGGCAGAGGGACTTGAAAGGTAAAAAAAAAAGTTAGGTCGTGCTTATTTTATTTTTGACGCTGGTTTATACAATGCTGGGAAGTTGTAAAGTGCATAACTTGCGACTCTGGAGGGAACGAAAGAACCCCCAGATTTCCCAAGGTGACCGCTACCTTCACTCCCTCCCTTATCTCCAATTTCATCCGGCGTTCCCGACCCTTTTGGTTATTTGATTTCAATTAGCCTCAAAACTTGATAATAAACAAACGTCTTATTTTGTTTCAGGGACTACTATTATGACAGGTGAGTCGCGAACTTCGATTCGTACAAAAGGTATTGTTTTCGAAATTGATTAAGGAACATTGAGAATTTCTGTTCATTATCTTGAGATGGAAAAGGCGGGGGATGAATCGAGCGTTGTTAAACAACCGGTGAGGGGTTCGAGCTACCTTCGGGCAGTGGTGACTCGTGAATTTTACAACTTGTGTCAACCTCCCTTTGTGGGGAGGACCGGAGGATAAAGGAGAAAAGCGCTGTTTGCACACAAGTCGTCAGTCTCTCCCGCTTTTGAACAATCAACTCCCGTCTCGGAGCCATTTATATTTGAACGACTTGACGAAATTTCCATTATTTAAATATTTTAACTCCCGGAAAAGGGGTAACGTCTTTAAATTAAAGGTAAACAGTTTAAAGGATTTCAAGATCACGCGACAAAAGAAGGTTTTCCAGTTTAAATAATCATTTATTTTTTTTCCCTCTTATTTATTTTAAATTTAAACACTGATTTTCATCTGTTTTCCCCCTTTTCTCTGCTACGGCTCATAAAAGACTCATCCATCAGCTGTGTTTACAAGGCTGTCAAATAGGCTTTCGGTACGGGTTTTAGCTCTATGATGCACTGCCTGCGAAGGGACACATCCTTGGCAAGAATCCTCCTGGCCCGGGCTATAAATCTACGGATATCACGTCTCGAGGCCAACCCCCTCCCGGAACGAAATCCCTTTTCTTTTGAATGAGACGCGTCTTCTTTTCTCGCACAAGTATAGTAAAAATAGCCCTAAAAGGACTATAGACCCTGCTTGCGGAAGATAGTGATGCAGAAGATTTCTAGAAATGCAGTCATCATTAGATCAGCAATTCGGACTTAATTAGGACCGAATTCGGGCATCATTAGAACCGAAATACAGTCATCATTATATCAGCAATTCGGACTTAATTCGGGCATCCATAGAACCGAACTGTAGTCATCAGCAATTCGGACTTAATTAGGACCGCAATTCGGGCATCATTAGAACCGCGATTCTGGCATCATTAGAACCGAACTGCACTCACCATTAGATCAGCAATTCTGACTTTATTAGGACCGCAATTCTGACTTTATTAGGACCGCAATTCGGGCATCATTAGAACCGCGATTCTGGCATCATTAGAACCGAACTGCACTCACCATTAGATCAGCAATTTTGACTTTATTAGGACCGCAATTCTGACTTTATTAGGACCGCAATTCGGGCATCATTAGAACCGCGATTCTGGCATCATTAGAACCGAAATGCAGTCATCATTGAAACCGAAATGCAGTTATCATTACAACCGAAATGCAGTCATCATTACATCAGCAATTCGGACTTAATTTGGACCGCAATTCGGGCATCATCGCGCAATTCGGACATCATTAGAACAGAAATGGGGACACTATTAGGACCGCAATTCGGGATTCATTAGAACAGAAATGAGGACACCATTAGGACCGCAATTCAGGAATCATTAGAACCGATATGCAGTCATCATTAGATCAGCAATTCGGACTTCATTGGGATCGCATATCGGACATCATTCGAACCGAAATACAGTCATCATTACATCAGCAATTCGGACTTAATTAGGACCGCAATTCGGGCATCATTAGAACCGCGATTCGGGAATCATTAGAACTGCGATTCTGGCATCTCAGAACCGAACTGCACTCATCATTAGATCAGCAATTCTGACTTTATTAGGACCGCAATTCTGACTTTATTAGGACCGCAATTCGGGCATCATTAGAACCGCGATTTATACGTCACTAATGGCGGTTCTAAAACCGCGAGACATCAAAGACCACAAATCAGCTGGCCTTCAGCAAAATTCTTCCGAGCAAAAATCCGTCTCTAATGGCAAAACCTGTTTAAAAATTAGGAGATTTTTTTTTTGGTTCTCTTCTAAGAAATTGCGAAGAAAATGGGGTTTGAGTAACAAAAGGAACATTAGTAGAGAGAGCACTGAAAGATTTTTACGAGGTGACCATTACCCCTCTTTTCTGTTTACTGCGACATTTGCGTCACCATAAACCATGCGGTCTCCACCCTCTAACGTCCCATCTAATCAAAGGTAGTGCCTTTTCACGCCGCTAATTCAATACCTCATATGAAGAAAAAAAAATTTTAAAAAGAAAAAGATTAAAAACTTGAGTTTCATTAGCGTTAATACAGACAAAACGAGGAACTTGACAAGCCTAAGTGGCTTTAGCGGACCCCTTTAGGAGAAAACAAGGGGAAAGGCTCTCCTCAAGAAAATTAACAAGTTTTTAAGCCCTAAAACTTTGAACTTTATCTCAAAAGTAGTTTTATAAATAAAACAATTTTTTTTCCCCAGAAAAAGTAGAAATCTTATCGAAAGGTGTTGCCCTAAGGGGACTTTACAAGCCTTTATGTTGTTTAAAGGTTGGGAGGCTTTGTTTCAAGGAAACCACTGTTTATGTCCCTTTACTTTCCCTCACGAGCTTGAATAATTCAGCTGTTCATCTAGAAAAGGGTAAGAAAGTCTACTTTTCTCTCTCGACAATCTCCATAGTTTACACGGAATTTATGTTTTCCTTTAAGGAAATCGATAGACTCGGCTCTAAAATAAATTAAATCGAACCCTTCTCTAATTCGCGATCATCCTTCCGGGAGTTCGAGGAGACCGCCGAGACCGCTTAAGGACTCCGGAGGGATAGTCCAAATCGGATATAACTTTAATATTTTTTAAAAATCTTATTGTCTGGGAAACGATAAATCCTTTTAGCTGAGAAGGTGTTTCAGGAACCAATTGGGCCCGATTTCAAGTTTCCGATACATTGCTCTTTCCTTATGTGAGTTCATTATCCTTCTATCTCGCCTCTATTTCCAGAAAATTCTTTCTTACAAAATAATTGGATTTATAACAAAAATAGTTAACTTCCTTAAAGAAGTTATTGTGATACCCTCGACGTCGGGTTTTTGGGGAAGGGTCATCCAGACCTCGGAGGGTCAAATCGATCTTTACCGATCTCAACTTTGTCTGTGGTGCCGGCCGGCCGTAGCATTTTTTCCAGAACACTTTACGGCCACAGTTTTCATCGGAATTTCACCAAATTTTCACACAAATTTCTTTAGCCGGTGAAGAAGAAACTACCGAGGGCGATATTTGAATTTCGAAAAAAATGGCAGAGATATGTCTGTTTGAAATTTTAAAAAATTCGCAGCGGCCGAACCGTTGATTCGATTTTCACCAAATTTTCACCAATTACTCCCTATATTTTTAAGAATTTTTGGTGTAAAAAACTATAATTTTTTTTAGTAGGGAGAAATTTCATACTTCTACCCACTACGAGAGGCACATCCGTAGGGCAAAGAGCCCATTATACCTTGACACTTACAACAATTTTCGAAAAAAGAACTTAAAAATTTTTTCAAAAAAAAAACACAAACTTAAAAAAGGAAACCTGGATAATTTTTCGAAAAAAAAAAACTAGGAAATTTTTCAAAAAAAAAACTTCCTTCTCCGTTATACTTCCGCTTCCTTATACTTCCCCCTCCTTTATACTTCCCTCCCTTATACTTACCCCTCCTTATACTTCCCCTCCCTTATACTTCCCCCTATACCCCCCCTATACTTCCCCCTCATTTATACTTCCCTCCCTTATACTTCCCCTCCTTTATACTTCCCCCTCTGTTATACTTCCCCTCCTATATACTTCCCCCTCTGTTATACTTCCCCTCCCATATACTTCCCCCTCCGTTGTACGTCCCCTCCGTTATACTTCCCCCTCCTGTATTGTTACTTTCTTTAAGGAAGTTTAAGGAAGCTCTTCAAACAAGTACTTTTTTATAGAAACGGGAAAAAAAGAAAAAAACTCCCAATGAGTGGGAGTGAGGCCTTGGAGTTGGGTAATTTTTTGCCTCTCGCAATCAACGCTCGGGGTTATTTTTGAAATAGTAAACCCATGTGTAAAATTTTGGCTTTGAGTTCTGAAATTTAAACATGTGATCAATTATTTAGATAAAAATCAAGATTCAAGAACACAAGAAATAAGTTTCAAGAAAAAAAATTTTCTTTTTTAAAAAGTTAAGTATTATTTCGGGCGAAAAAAAATGAGGACTTTTGTGAGAATGGGGACGACTTTGTTCCGGAAGAAGCCGAAAAGTAAATTTTTAAATTTTTCTACCAATGCCGTTCTGAGGCAAGAGAAGGACGACTGTAAAAAATCAGGAGTCCCCCATGTTTGAAAGCGAGCGAAATAATGGGTACGCAGAAGAAAAGGTCCTCGGGTAAAGGATGCGAGAAGATCTGCATGCCTTGCTGCGCCCCTGCGAGGGATCCGCCAGATTGCTATACCCCTACGTTAAGCCGGAATGTCAGAAAATCAAACCGCCCAGGCCATCTTTTTCGGAATGTAAGAAAGATGTCATGAAGAGTCCCAAACCTTGCGAATGCCTCATCCCGAGACCACCGCTTTGCGACAAATGTCGAAAGACAAAGGCGCCAAAGGGTGCGGTGCTGCATAATCTTTGTACTTTAACAATAAAAAAACCATAAAATTATTTTTTATTTGTTAATAATTAGCTAGAACATCAGACGGAAAAAGTTATGAAGTCCACTTCCCAGACCACCGATGAGCTTGCTCTAGCAAGCTACCTCTATGTGGGGGCTATAGTGTGCGAAGTTGTAGAGAAAGAGGAGAGATGACGCACACTAGCTCCCGTTTTCAAAACTCCCCTTGGCGGCATCACCAAATGCTCTTTTATAGAGATAATTATTTAGCGCTTTACTTGGCGGGGGAGGCGTTTCTGCAATGTATGATAAATCGCATACTGGTATAGTATGCGAAGTTGTAAAGAGGAGAGAGACGCGCACTAGCTCCCGTTTTCAAAGCTCCCCTTGGCGGCATCACCAAATGCTCTTTTATAGAGATAATTATTCAGGGTTATGCTTGGCGGGGGGGGGGGGGGGGGCTACCGCCACCTGCTTTCGATTGCAACTCTTTTAGGAGGTGGGGCTTTAGTGTGCGAAGTTGTAGAGGAGAGAAGACTCGCTTCCGTTTTCAAACCCCTTGGCGGCATCGCCAAATTTCTTTCATAGAGATAATTATTTAGGGTTTTGCTTGGCGGGGGAGGCGTTTCCGCCACCTGCCTCTTCTGCATCAAAATGTGGATAAAATCAAACTTTTCTCAACTCTTTTAGCCAGATTTTTTTTAAAAACTCTTTTCTAGTTTTTGTTCGGCTCTATTTTCGATCGCAACACTTGATCCCTTTTGGGAGGGGTTAAAAGCATTTAGAAAAAGAGAGAGGGTAATCACTTCTTTTGAGGAAAAGGGGTGACTTTTCGAGGGTACAACTCGGATCGAAACCGCACATTCGTTATCGTGTTGGAAAACTCTGACCGCAACCCCTTATGGAACCTCCCTTATGTTTACTCCCAGCCGTATAAATATAGAGGTGGGACCCACCTCAGGGACTCTGACGTCACGGTACCTACTAAATCGTTTTAATTTATAACCGAGGAACTAATTTGTTTAACAGACGATTTAAAATGCGTATGATCCCCTCCGTTGATATGAAAGGAGTCTTGTCAGTTGGTGCTGAGAAAAGCGACTTGCAAGATTAATTAACGTCTTCGTGTGTCTGAGCTCGACAAGGGGGGGATTTTAGGTTTGTACCTCCGTGACAACCGGGTAGCTTACTAATTAATGCAATTAACGTCTAACTGTACATACGCGGGGAGGACTAGATTGCCATAGTTAGGTCTAAAACGGTTATCCTTTTGATCACGGAAGCACGTTTCGATAGTAAACAAACATTAACAAATTTACCCATTTCGTCCTTTTCAGGTTAAATTATCTTTAAAGGAGATTCCTTTCTCTCGGGGACAAAGGTAAAAAGGCGCTTAATTAATACATACAAACACACTCACAACTTCCCTTTTTCATTAAAAAATGACATTTTTTTTTACTTCACCCTTTTTTCCCGACAGAAAACCTAGTTTTCAGTTCTTTAAGATTTTAAATATTGTTCCGTAGGCTTTTAATAGAAGCGCACTCGAGCTTGTAAACGGATATTCAAGAGTGTTCCTTTAAGATAGCCAGCTTTTAAGTCATCTAAAGGAAAAGATTTTTTTTCCTAAGAAATTAATAAAATTTCTACAGAAAAATTTGTTAAGAATTAATTATTGAAAACAAAAATAAATAGGTTTTAACTTCCTTATTGTGTTACCGTTGTATTCCGTTATTGTGATACCCTCCACGTCGGGTTTTTGGGAAAGGGTCTTCCAGACCCGGAGGATCAAATCAATCTTTACCGATCTCAACTTTGTCTGTGGTGCCGGCCGGCCGTAGCACTTTTTTCCGGAACATTTACGGCCACAGTTTCCAACCGATTTTCACCAAATACTCCTTATATTTTTTTAAAATTTTTGGTGTAAAAAAATTGTCAATTTTCTACATTAATTATCATTTTAGTAGGGAGAAATTTCATAAGTCCACCCGTTACGAGAGGACCTCCCTTGGGGAATAATCCATTATTTTTACCTTGATACTTCGAAAAATTTTCGAAAAAAAAAAAAAACTAAACGGTTATACTTGCCCTCCATTGTACTTCCTCCCTGTATTCTTACCCCCCCCCCTTTACTTCCCCCTGCTTTACACTTCCTCTCCCTTTTACTTCCCATCCGTTATACTTCCCCTCCCTATACCTCCCCCTGCGTTGTTATACTATCCTTCTCCGTTATGCTGCCCCTCCATTATACTTCCCCCTCTGTTATACTTCCCTCCTCTGTACTTCCACCTCCGTTATACTCCCCCTCCTTTACTTCCCCCTCCGTTACACTTCCCCTCCTTTGTACTTCCTTCTCCGTTATACTCCACCTCCCTTTTACTTCCCCTCCGTTAAACTTCCCCTCCTTTATACTTCCTTCTATATTTTTGCTTCTCTTTAAACAAGTTTCGTTGGAAGCTCTTCAAACAAGTACTTTTTTTATTTACAGAGAGGTTATACTAGAAAATTCCCCTCAATATAGAAGGGGAAGTATAAAGGAGGGGAAGTATAACAGAGAGGGAAGTATAAAGGAGGGCAAGTATAACGGAGAAGGAAGTATAACAACGGAGGGGGAAGTAAAAGGGAGGGGAAGTATAACGGAGGGGGAAGTAAAAGGGAGGGGAAGTATAACGGAGGGGGAAGTAAAAGGGAGGGGAAGTATACAGAGGAGGAAGCACAAAGGAGGTAAAAATCGTTGCGCTGAAAACTGAAAAATGAAGTAAAAAAATGGTTATACCTCCCCTCCTTTGTACTTCCTTCTCTGTATACTTCCCCTCCCTGAAAGGGAAGTACAAAGGAGGAAAGTAGAACCGTTTTTTTTTTTTTTCAAAAAATTTTCCAATATTTTTTTTAATCTCCTTCAGGGAGGGGAATTATACAGAGGAGGAAGTACAAAGGGGGGAAGTATAACCGTTTTTATACTTTATTTTTCAGTATTCAGCGGAACGATTCTTATCTATATTTTCACATTTTTCAACCTGTCTTTCGTGACGTTTTCCTTAAATTTTTAGGGCGTTTTTCTTAATGTCCGCAAAACACCTTTATATTGGATATTTAGGCGTTTTCTTCCTTTTTTGGCACAGAAACAGGATTAATTTTTAACCCATTTTAGAAAACTTCTATTTTACTTTGGGCCTTCTGTAGGGCACTAAGTAAAAAAAATTCAGGCCCCCCTCCTTCCTGAAATTAACGTAAAAAAATGTTAAGATACTTTTTGTCACTTTTTTTTGTATATATTACAAATAAATAAACCAATCTGGAAAAAATCCCTTATTTTGTATTCCCCACGTATTCTTGTATAAATGGGTTTAAGCGTCGTGGGAGAAGGTGAAAGGGAACATTGTGGAAAATGATAGGAGTGCTAAGAATGGAAAAAGAATCGCTTTAGGACCCCTTACAATGCTTTACTTATAAACAAGGGGCTTTCGCCTTCTTATATCTCTGACGTTCCTTGTTACCGAACCTTATATTCCCCACGCTCCCTAAAACTCTAGAAGGGTCAGCTAATGCCTCACTTTCCAACAATGGCTCATCAAGAAAAAAGATCTTTTCGTAATACTTCGATCTCTAAACAAACTGAGAAATTTTCCCATTAAAAAAAAATCTTTTTCGAGTTAACAGAATTTCTTCATGACATCACTTTCTGTGTACAGGGATGACAGGGAGATTAACGAGCTTCTTAAATGATCCGCAAGACAAACTTT
>JACGAQ010002238.1:0-44006 GCA_014119065.1 Orius insidiosus | reverse complement strand
ACGATTTACAAGCCTTTAAAAATTAACCTTCTTAATGTACTTCAATAACCTTCTTACACGGAGAAGGTCAACTTTTGATGGACTTTAACGCCTAAAATGTTCAAAATTTTGAAAAAATGAACTAGTAGGTGTACAAAATGAAACTCGGCTAAAATCTACAAAATTCAAAACCCTGTGGCTGAGTTTCATTTTGTACACTTAATAACTTCCTTAATGAAGTTATTGTGATACCCTCCTTTTTTCCTGCTGTTCCTCCACGTTTTTTCTTGCATTCCGATTTTACTATTACAGAAACTCTTGAAATAGGTGAAACTTTCCTATAAATATCATAAGAACTAGTTTTTAGTTGACTTTATTAAATAAAACGAAAGTTTTGAGAATCTTTTTAATTAGGAAAAAGCCTTGTGTACAAGTCGTTGGATTATTAAAAAAATACGCAAGAGCAAGCTTTTATCCAGGTCGAGAGGGTTAAAAAAACACATTCTTACCATTGTAAATTCTGAAAGGAGTATCTCACTGTGACATATTCTCCTCTTCTATTTTCCTTTATGTCAAATAGCCCTTTTTTCACACTTTACAATTTTTTTCCTCTCTTTTCCCCGGAGGATCGGGAAACTGAAAAATAAAAGAAGCAATCGTTAATGGGATGCCCTCGAAGGTCGATATAATGTTTGCCAAGCGATCTATTAACATATAGATTGTTCCTGGGCCTAGAGGACGATCAGGTCGAGAATAATAAGAAGGTAATCAGGCGTCATAATCCTTCCAAAATTTGCTCATCTATAAATATTGATTGAAAACTCAGAGATTATATTAAGACACTGAATCCATTTTTTTAATAATTTATACTAGCTAACAAAGAGTTTTAGAAATCAAGAGGAAAACTTACCCGTTGAATTTTAGCGTGCAGAGCCAGCGCTCCTGTGTACTGTCCTCATAACCTATTAGGTGTACAAAATGAAACTCGGCCACAGGGTAAAGAATTTTGTAGATTTTAGCCGAGTTTCAGTACACCTAGAAGTTCATTTTTTCAAAATTTTAAACATTTTAGGCGTTAAAGTCCATCAAAAGTTGACCTTCTCCGTGTAAGAAGGTTATTGAAGTATAACCATTAAGAAGGTTAATTTTTAAAGGCTTGTAAATCGTAAACCGTTACAGATATTGAAAAAATGCACTAAATAAAATCTGTTGGAAATTGAATTCTCTTTAATTTTTTTCTATTCATTTTTTCACTAGGACGCACTGTTTTCAAGATAAATTTATTTAAAAAAAAAATTATTTTCCGAAAATGGTGCATCCTAGAAAAAAATAATTAAGTACAAATTTATAGAAAAATAAGTTTCCTACAATTTTTTTTATTAGGTGTACAAAATGAAACTCAGCCACTGGGTAAATTTGAATTTTGTAGATTTTAGCCGAGTTTGTGCACCTAATATATCTTTACCTGAACGCTACTCTTTAACGCGAAGCCACCCGTTCCGGTGTTTGTGGCTAAAAATGTCTCGATAAGAGGTACGTTTTTTTTCAGAAGTCAAATGAAATAAAATAAACATAGGTATAAGGATTTTATGTTACTTTTTTCAAACCCACCAACGTTTTCCGCCCTTGTTTAATATGATCATAAAGTACACACGATATCAATCAAACACTGCTTTGCCTTTTCCCCAATATTGACGTATTCCGGTGTACGTTTGATAAATATTATTAGGCCTTTGAGCTTTCAAAGGCTTTTTTTGTTCTCTTTTTAAATCATATCTTTTTACTTTAATTACGGACAATCTAGGCGTGGTTTTTCTTGAAAAACGCCTTAGTTAGAGAGAATAAAATACTTCAGAAAAATGTTAACAAGCCGCCTGAATGAAAGAGGGGAATGAGAGAGAAAAGAGACCTTATCTAACGGGCTTTGAATCGATCGTCGAGGAGCAATAGTTCTTTTTCTCTCTGGACCAGTCTTAAATCCTGCTCGGCAAGACAAATTTACAACTAGATTTCAACAAGGAAAAAGAGATAAAAATTCTAGGTAATTATGCTAATTAAACTTACTTTTTGTCCAGATTTAGAAGGTTTTACTAAAGAAAAAACATTTAAATATAATCATTTTTATTGTAATTGTCTGTGAACGAAGACAATGAACACACTTGACACATTTAGATGTTCATACCACAGTTCAACTCCTTAAAAAAGGACTTTGAGCCATTTTTGTCAGCTCTGAGCAATGTTACGAGCATCATTTTGGTCCAAAATAACATCACCGTGTCCTTTGAACATTCCAAATTTTTCCGATGTCCACAGTTTGAACGAAAAGAAACAGTTAACAGGCTAACACGTATTACACTGCGATTTATTGGCACGTAATCGTCAAAGATAAAATTTTTTTTTCAATGTTTTTAACACGATCACACTTAAGGATGATTTATAAATCTAGATAACCAAGCTTTTTTTAAATTGGATATACAAATTGAACTAGAACCTGTATTACCTATAAAGAAGTAAAATCAATTCCATTGCAAAAATTTACTAAAGTTATGAAATGTCATAATTTTGGGGGAGAAAAGTTTTTTCCACTTTTTAAAAATTTTATACAGATATTTCTTGAATTTGGACTCTTTTTTTCATAGAACTGGGTGTTTGTGGGGCAGGCTGTCTTAGTATGCCTGATTGGTTGAGGAGTGGCGGCTGGGCTTTTGGTGGAGGAGGAGGTTCCGGTATCGAAGGACTGAGAATCGATTCTTCTTGATACCCGGGTGGGTATAACGAAGCGCAGTTTAACCCCCGAGATCCGGAAGGTGGGGAACATTTGAATTCTTGAAGTTCAACTATATGTTGCTGAACTATACTTTCCGCTAATGCTTGTTTCCCATCGTCGGTACTCGTACTACTATTCCCTTCGTTCAAATCTTCTTTTTTCGGTTTCCTTTTCGTACTATCACGCCTTTCCCTTTGGTGGTAGATTCCTGCGAATATGAGGATGTTGAGGAGTAGTAAGAAACATCCGACGGCTATCGTAACGGTGAGGGCAGTGGTGTAACTTTGATAGTGGCTTGAGGCTAACTTCCGCAAAAGTGAGTTGCTGTTTGTAGCCGGACGGGCGGCCGGACCGCTTGTCACGTTCGGAGGACATTCCGTCGTGCTGTCTGAGACGTGAATCAACGTTGTCGAAGTCGGCTCCGTCGTCGTACTCGTACTTGTACTCGTCGTCGACGTCGGTGGGATGATCACAACCGGTCTCTGCAGCGACTGCGGCCTCACAGACCCTGCCGAACACATCAAAGTTTAGAAATTCAAAATTGAAAATGTGCCAAGTATGAGGTGGCAATGATAAAATGTGGCTTTCTAGAATGCTCATGACTTTTTAAGCCACTACCAGAGGTAGTCATCTTGCTTTGCTAAAAAGGAAAAACACCCAATGAAGAAATGTTTCTCATTTTCCTTCTTTTTAGTCAAAACGAAAATCCCTGGCGGACGTTTATTTTTAAAATACAGTCTAAACTTCACATTATATCAAAGAATTTTTTGTGTGTAAAACTTTTTATAAGCCTTGTATTAAAAAAATATAAAAGACTTGACCTGAAAAAGGGCGGACTAATTTTTTTTATTCTTCATCTCTTGGGGAAAACATGAAAAATTTATTTTTAAAACATGTTAATTTATAAGAAAAGCAAAAAAGGATTTAGAAAAAAGTATACCCCAATGGATAAAACATCGGATTTATAATGAGAACATATATATTCTAAAGTGAGTTCGCGTGGACGAAGATGCGTATAAAAGATTTGAATATATGTGACTCCCTTACGGGCTTTAGGGATGCGGTAGAATAAGGGGTATCGGTTGTTGAAGATTTATGCGTTGTAAATGCGCAGAAATAATTCTTTTCCCCGAAGGAAGTTGACGGCTCAAGTGTTGCTTTTGATATTATTTTTAAATAATTTTTTTTAGTGATTAAAAAGGGATTTTTTTTTTCGTAAAAAAAGAGTAAAAATTGTTTTTAAATGTCAGGTTTTTTTATTTTTTAATATATCACTGCAGAAAAGAGTAACTTTTTTTGTCATCCCCTTCACGTCATCCGCCTGAAGGGAAGAAAGATGGGAACACAGAAGGATATTTATTAGCAGTACAGCGTTGACTTTGAGCTTCCCCATTTATTTTACGTTAAGTACTTAATTCAACAGCCGGTGTTTTTTATATTTTTCACCCCCATGAAAAACAAAAGGGGACTAAATTACCAAACATGAAAAAAAGGTTAAAAAAATAAGCAATTTTGTTAAAAATCCCTACCGTCGTAATATTGAGCACCCTCTTCTTGAAAGTGGTGGTGTCGCATGCTAAGTTCTTCCAAGCCCGGTTGATGCAGCTGCGGAATTAAGTTGAGCCAGAGGGACATTTTGTGGCCGCGGTAGTGGTTCTTTACTTCCGGCTTCGACCCTAGAAACACGACTTAATTAGTGAAGAAGTTCCTCTCTTTGTCATGAGGCGACACCTCCGCCATTTGTCCATTTTTAATTAAAACAACACTCCAATTTATTAAAAGCTGTCAAAGTAAAAACGAGTTTTATTAAAGATGATTTCTTTTTTTATTTTTAATAATTTTTTATTTATTTTTGTGATATGAGAATTGAATGTCAAAAAAGCGAGCCTGAAAAATAAGAGAGGATGTTTTTATCATGAAGTTTCTATGACACTCGTATTGATATTGTTAGTGTGAGGATGACAGGATGCGTATGGATTTTTTTTTCGTCAAGCATTATTTCCACAACTCACTCTTTCGGACGTAGCAACAAGAGCCTTCTGGCATATTTTAAGCTTGAAAGATTCGAGCGGAAAAAAACGACATCAAGTGTTTATGCTTGGTGAATAGATCGACCTGGCTTCATACATAAACTTAATGAGCCCTGCGCCTTATAATAAAGCCCGAGATAAACCAGACACCTCATCTCAACCCCAGGTAAGTTATGTCAGAGCCTAATTCAAGATTAAATTCCGAATATCTAAATTAAGGGCGATTTTTGCGAAGGAAAGACCTTTTTTTGCCCTACTGCAGAAGCGTAATTTTTTTAATGATTGTCCTAATAACAAAAGTCTATAATGGATTCGTTTTAACTTCTGAAATAACAAAATTAGTGAATTAAGCACTCGCTGATCCTAATTCCAACCTTATTGTCTTGTTTGAGTTTAAATAAATCGATAATCCTTTCACCCTAACCAGTCAAAACTTGATGATTCTGCTAAATTGAACGTAAAATTAGCATTTTAAAAAAACAATCTCATAAATATTTAAATCGACTTTTTTTTTCATATTTTCTTTAAAAGTTATTATCTCGTCTAGATAGGGTCAGGGGCGTTGACAATTCCTTATTACCGAAATACCTTCATTGGCTCTTCATTCCATGACATTTGTAGGCTTTCGATGCATTATTCAAGAGGGTATGAGACTGACCACATATTGGAAACCCTACAGCTCACTCCCTGAATATTAACTAACGTGTCCTCATTCTATCAATCCTGATTTTCTTCGATATCGCATAAAATATCATAAATCGATATATTGTAATTTAGTCAGAAGATTTTTTGACTTAATTCTTAATAACAGTATATTGTCAGGCTTTTCAACTGAATTGAAATTTTATTGATTTGCTTTAGTAAAAGGTGAGGGTTTAGACCAGTGTTTCTCAACCTTTTTGAAGCCTGCGCCCCCCTGTAAACAAACATTTAGCGATGCTGCCAAGGGGAGCTTGAAAACGGAAGCCGGATTATAGGTTTTTGGACCAAAGGGCCAGATTATAGGTTTTCCGACCAAAGTTCCAGAATATAGGTTTTTTCGACCTAGGTTTTCCGACCAAAGTTCCAGAATATAAGTTTTCTGGACCAACGGGCCGGATAATAGGTTTTCGGACCAAAGTTTCAGAATATAGGTTTTTTGGACCAAAGATCCAGAATATAGGTTTTCAGACCAAAGGGCCGGATTATCGGTTTTCCGACCAAAGTTCCAGAATATAGGTTTTTTGGACCTTGGTTTTCCGACCAAAATTCCAGAATATAGGATTTTTCGACCTAGGTTTTCCGACCAAAGTACGAGAATATAGGTTTTTTGGACCTAGGTTTTCCGACCAAAGTTCCAGAATATAGGTTTTCGAACCAAAGTTCCAGAATATTGGTCTTTTGGACCTAGGTTTTCCGACCAAAGTTCCAGAATATAGGTTTTCGAACCAAAGTTCCAGAATATTGGTCTTTTGGACCTAGGTTTTCCGACCAAACTTCCAGAATATAGGTTTTTTCGACCTAGTTTTTCCGACCAAAGTACGAGAATATAGGTTTTTTGGACCTAGGTTTTCCGACCAAAGTTCCAGAATATAGGTTTTCGAACCAAAGTTCCAGAATATTGGTCTTTTGGACCTAGGTTTTCCGACCAAACTTCCAGAATATAGGTTTTTTCGACCTAGTTTTTCCGACCAAAGTTCCAGAATATAGGTTTTTTCGACCTAGGTTTTCCGACCAAAGTTCCAGAATATAGGTTTTCGAACCAAAGTTCCAGAATATTGGTCTTTTGGACCTAGGTTTTCCGACCAAACTTCCAGAATATAGGTTTTTTCGACCTAGTTTTTCCGACCAAAGTTCCAGAATATAGGTTTTTTCGACCTAGGTTTTCCGACCAAAGTTCCAGAATATAGGTTTTCGAACCAAAGTTCCAGAATATAGGTTTATCGACCAAAGTTCCAGAATATTGGTTTATCGACCAAAGGGCCGGATTATAGGTTTTCTGACCAAAGGGCCGGATTGTAGGTTTTCCGACCAAATTTCCAGAATATAGGTTTACGGACCAATGTGCCGGATTATAGGTTTACGGGCCAAAGGGCCGGATTATAGGTTTTCCGACCTAATATCCAGAATATAGGTTTTCGGACAAATTAAAAAAAGGACTCACACTAGCGCCCCCAGCCACTTAGCCATCGCCCCCATCACCCAAATTTTGCATAACGCCCCCAGTAACCGGCGCCCCCAGGGGGGCGGTACTGCCCCCGTTGAGAATCAATGGTTTAGACTGTAGGCTGGTGATGAACAGGAGGTAACTCTTCTTTTCTTTGGGATTAATTTATAACGTTGCGGGGATGATCTCAAACGTAACTAATGCGTATTGATTTTGGTATAGGTTGAGACAACAGCGTATCATGGTCCAAGGATTAAACTTGAAACTCGGTTCGATCATTCCCCGGTGTTGGCAAACATTGGAATTGTGCCGAGAGGCATGAAACGCGTCCTCCCTTCGGTCCTCCAGCCCCCTCCAACCGTGCTCGCATATCAGAGAGATATTGAAACAGACTCGTTACCGGATTTGTGGAGATGTCAAGTGTCTTCACATGAATCATGCCGGTAATGACCTGAGCCGGACAAAGGGCATAATGTAGCGACTTCACAAGCTTAGCCACCCGCCAACCCCTTCTCGACTCCTTAACAACAAAGAGCTTTTCAACTTTCAACAGTGATTTATACTCTTCATTCTAAGCGAAAAAGCGAGTTCCTCTCGTATAACCCACTTACCTACATTTAAAAATACTACCATTTTTAATACTATTACGCCATTCTTTTTAATACATTAAGTAACATTTTTGTATTATAAATTATTACCTAGTTGGAGGTAAAGTTGATTGATTGAGTCATACGTATCCCAAAATGGAAGTTCATGCTCACCATCCATAATATGACTCTGAGTAGGGCCATTAGGATCGCTGAAACATAAATCATATTTAATTAAATTCGTTTAAAATTTAATTGAGTTTAATGATTTATAATTTTTCTTCCATTTTATCAATCATTAGGTCGATCCTCAAGAAACTTGGCTTAACATAAATAAAACATTTTTGGTTTAAAAAAAGACAAAAATGAAAACGCCCTTCAAGCCTGCGACCATAATTCATTGTTTAGTAGAATGAAATAAAGTGAGCGGGATAAAACAGGATTTAGGTCGGCTCAGGCTAAATGGCCGGCTTTGCGGGAGGGTATTGTTTCGTATGAAGATCTCTCCTCTGGTCAATGTTTATCTGATCGTCAGAGAAAAAAAATCCGACATGATTTATCCCCTGCGAAAGTTATTAAATATCAAAATCATTTTCAAGAGGAAAAATTCCAATATTTATTAGCGGGGTTAATTATTTTAAAATTCCCCAAAGTTCCGTTTACGTCTCATTTTTATTACTCAAGGGCTTGAAGATAAATTATTTCTCCCAGGGCGAATCCACATAATAAGATAGTTTAAACTTTAAAATCCCTTTTAATTAAAACTTTTTTTTCCTTCTACAAAGTAAAAAATAGTAAATAATCTCAACGATAAATTATTAAAACAGCGATATTGTTTAAAAACCGGGTTTTGTTTGGTGGAACATCACCCGAATTACGATAAGAATTATAAAACCTAAAGTGTGCTCTTCGTAATTTGATTTTACACTAATGGGGGTCTCGAGGGGAGGGAAACGTGTGCTTTAATTAGGGTTAACGGAGACCGGTGGCTTTTATCCGTCGACACCTTCCAAGCAATCAATCATTCCACTGACCTCTCGAAGTCGAGAAGATTTGTTACTCCTGCAAAAGAAGACTTTCACAACCTTTCAACGGTTATGAGTAGATTTATAAAGAGCGCTTTTTTTACGACCCAGAGAAAAAAAAATTGACAAGTAATAAATTTCTAGGTAAAATATTTTTTTATTATTCAGGGCGAGATTAAACAGGGAAAAAATGACAATTAAGGAGCTCGATGATGAAGGGGTAAAAAACAATACTAGGGTTTAATCATAAGTTTAATCCCCCGAGGATGAGAAGCTGGATTATTTTTTGGGAATTGTGACGTGGAAGAAAAAAAGAAGGAGGGTTCGTCCTATTTTCCTCCCTTCAACTTCTTCCTCTTGGATTAGAGTCCTCCGACCTTGGTTTAAGCATGACTGATTACTCGAGTGGCCCCTTTTGTGTTCCGATACTGAGCAAATAAAAAATTTAACCTCCAGCGATATAAAACTTTTTCTAAAAACTAAAATAACTTTTCTAAAAATCCTGTTTTTCCTTTTTTTTTTTGTATTGTAAATTACAGTATAATCTTTTAAAAAGAAGTTAATTAGAAATAAGGTTTAAAAAAGGTTAATTTTAATTTCAATGGAGTAAATTTGTAACCGGCGTTGAGGGACAAAGTCGTTCATCTGGGCCGGACCAATTACATAAATGAATAAAACGCGGAGGTCGCTATGAGTTTTCTGAATAAATTAAATCAAAGGACGAAAAAGCGTGAGTAGCCCTAGTAATTAAAAAACTTGATTAACTAAGTTATTGAAATAAGAGACGTAGTTTCGAGTTTGATGATTTTCTAAATAGAGAAACTCAAAAGCTAATACCAGGGGTCTTCAATCTGTTTTCTCTGATAATAAACCTGTATCTCGAATAACAACTCGAATATTTTATTCCCCTATTCTTTCTCCCCAGTGAGCCACTTCAATTTAATAGCCCACTTGTGGAAAAATGAGGTAAAATCCATACGTAGTTTCTTAAGAGCTCGAAGAATTTTTCCTAATTGTTTCTTAAGTAGCATCATTATATCAACCATTTAGAATAATTTAAAGGCTAAGTTTCAGTCATGTTCAAATGGGTGGCTTTTAGTAGTGATTTTCCTATTTTGTTGTTTCTTTACTTAAAGATTGGAATACCCTTTTATAACTTTCGTTTTGTTTTTTCCAATTTGTGTTTGTAGGCTATAGAAAAAAGGGATGAATTAAAAAATATTAATCTCAGAGGAGTAATTTTTCAATGCCAATAAAACTGGGAGGTGAGGTTTGAAAACGTGGAATTAACCCGAATGGAGGGGCGTCCAACTACAGTATTGTTGTATGACACGACAGTAGCTAATGGGAATCCCTCAGTGATTTGTCACTCGGGCTCCCTTTTGTTTGTACGACAATGCTTAACAAAACATCCTGCTCCTGAAGATTTTCGATCGGCTGAAAAACCGCGAGTACCAATTAAAAAGACGGAGAAGTTAAAAAGAAATAGGTAAAGCGATAGTCAACGATTTCCCGAGAGAAATCAGAGAGATCCTCAAAGTCAGTTCGGCGGAAAACAAGACATCACGGATTTATTGGAACCAGTTTTCGTGAAATATTGTTTTCTATAGCCCTTGTCGAACGCAAGAGAGGCCAAGATTTTTCAGATAAATTTTCTTCACCATTATTTTTAACAAAATTTTTCCCCTCGTCAAAATAAACAAAACTTTGTCCTTCATAAGAAATGGTTTAAATAAAAAATAAACAGGACATGATAAAAATGCATGACAATTTTTCATGGCGTTAACAAGTTTTTGTTTTAAAAATTCCGGACGATGTGATGAAGTTGGCGCGTGGCTATGGTTGAAACTTGAATTTTTGACGAGGCGGTTTTTATATAATGCATCCGTCGTTCTGGTCCATTCTACCCCATCACATCCGGTCAAGTCCTCATGAATAAATGCCTTCGGCTTTAGGAGAGACCTTTTTCAATAATGAAACCGCTCCTCCGCTCCTCGCTTTTCTCGAAAACCGACCGGATTGGATTGCTATGATAAATTATTATTATGCAAACGGCCAACCGCTTTATCCATGTTTGTCTATTGAAATGCCACCCTTTTTTTTGGTTTACGAAAATACAAGAGTTATGACACATTTATTATTTTTTTCTCTGCTATTTCAATCTATTTCTACAGTAAAATCTGCTCCTTCCAATTTAACTTTAAAAATGACCTCGGCATACTAGGAAAGCAGTTGGGAAGTTATTGGAGTTTAGGCCTCCTGGGCAAACATTTTTTAATTGGAAAAGTGATAAATAAATCAAATAAGTTTCAAAGTTCATCGCTTAGGGAGAAAAGGCTTTAAAAGTCCGATATTCAACCTTTAGGCTCATTAAAGCTCTAATATTTCTCTTTTAATTTTTTCTTCTTTTTTTTGAAATCAAGCTTCAAAGGAGAGGAGTATAAAAGATTAAAGTTGCTCCTTTAGCAGTTTTCTCGTTAATTTTCTTCTTTTTTCCCCCATCTTCCACCTCCCTGTTAGATAAATGTTCATTGATCCTGCTTTAAATTCGTTTAATAAGGTTTAAAAAAAATTTTTTTTTTCTATTAAGTTATAAAGCTTACCCTTTTCTCGCGAAATTGGCCAAATAATGAATGAGCTGCTTTGAGACTCCGATATCTTGGCTTGTGTAGTTGTGAGGGAAGAATGGTTGGCCGCCCACTAAAGGGAGCCCCATTACATAAGGCACGTCCTCCCCTCTCACGCTACCCATCCTCTGAAAAAAAGAAATATCATTAAAAAAATACATCAATTTTTTTTCTTGTCTGTGTTATTATTCATCTTAAGGTACTTTACATGAAAAAAAGAGTAAAAAGAGGACCAGCTGTATGCAATAGTTTTGATAATTTTTTTCCTGAAGAAAGTTGGAAGTTTATATGGTTTGACGGTTGCTGCTTCAATTTACAGAGGTGTTCCCTAATGGATCTTCGGTCCTACCAATTATAACTTTAATGGATTGATGAACTTTGTTAATGCCTGTTTGTTTGAACAATAAACGGCTTGTCAAATACTTTATTTTCTGCTGAATTTCGCTTTATTAAATCAAAAGGCACCTAAAAAGTGGGCAAAAACGATGTTTTTTTCCTCGTCTTAAATCTAGGACACAATGGGAAACTTCAATACTTCAAACTCAGAGAGGCTTATAAGACCCCCGATTTATGCATAAAGGACATTTTGACTTAGGACCCTAAGAAGATTCCACCTCTTTGTTCTTAACTACTGGTTAAGTCAGTTCCAGTGAAAAACCGTCTTCAACCTTTATCTTTCTGTTATAAAACTTCAAATTTATGATAGTATAAAAAGCTTTAGCTAAATGTTACTCGATATAAACGATTTTTATATCGCTTGAAGATGATGGCGTCCGTGATGTATGAGCTCAGCGAAATGAGATCTAGAATGCCAGAATTCCTGAGATTAGGTTTTCTTGGAAGGTCCGAAGTATAGAAGGGATTTTTTTTGTAAGTGCGCTCCTGGGAAAGCAGGTTGTATTTACGAAAGGGTCCTGTTTTATCCCATCTTGTTTTTTTTTCCTCTTCTCTTTTTTTAACGTTATTGAACAACGCCCGTGGGTTTTAGTTTTATTGCGTAACTTATAATATTTTATATCAGGGAAGAAAATGGTCATTTCCAATGTTCAATCAAAAAACCTTTTTTCTCTTAAAGACGATAGTTCTTTTATTAATTATTTGAATTCTTGTCTGATTGAAAAAAAAAAAGATAAATTTTTATAGATAAAAAAGTACATCTCATGAAAGGAAAATTGAAAATAAATATTCAATCATTTTTAATAATTCGCATAGATTTTTCTCTCATTTTTTTCGTCCGGGGTTATTCGACAGTAGAATATTTTCCAATTTTTTTCCCCCATCCCTCTCCTTTTCCCCTATTTCTTACACCCAAGACAAACGAGCTGAGAACGTGAAGGAATTGCCCTGAAGAAATCGAGACTTTAGGGAGCGATTTATCGGAAACAAAGAGTTGGGCAACTCCCACGTTACTACTTTCGCCCAGTAAGGGAATCACCCCCTTGCGATAAGATTCTAAAAGTCTATTAATGGGATGACGGTACGGAATCCACCACCTGTGCTCCTTTCTAAAAGTTATACTTAAAAATAATTTTAATGTACTTCATTTTTAAGTTATTAATTAGTTTGTTAAACAATATTAACTATAATAAACACACTGAACCTATAAATATTGGTATTTTAAATTTACAGATAAATAATTGAGGCGCTCCGGGTACGAAGGGCGAACTCAACAAAACGTAGTTTCAAGATATTCGCATTTTAAAGTTTTATGTAACGGGCGAACTCAACAGAAAAGTCATGCCCTGGAATGGGAAAAAGGAGTGGGGGGTTGTGGACTAGGATGTGGAGTTCGCCCTTCGTACCCGCTCGGATATCGCAGTTAGAGCTTTGCCGCATTTCGGTTTTTACGTATTTAAAGGGGAAAAAAGGGCGAACTCAACATAAAAATTATATGGGTGTATTCACCAATAAGTCAAGAATCTGCAAATGAAAAAAAAAAAATTTGTCCGATGTTGAGTTCGCCCTTCGTACCCGGAGCGCCTCAATTGATGGTGACTAAAAAGAATAGTATAATTGAATATCGTGTACAATACAAAATAATAACTTCCCTGTGCGAGGTACAAAACTCAATTAAAACTCAGTTAATTGACGTGTCTCTCATAAGCTTCCAAAGATAAACAAAATCCTGTTTTTACTTTCAGTAGCGTAGAGGAATTTAATTCGAAACGAGTTTTCTTTTTAGTACAAACAACATTAAATTCGGTTTCTGTCATGGAAAAAAGTTAGAGGTTGTTGATGACTTAGAAAAAGGGTGAAAAAAGGGGATTCGAGGAGGCTTGGGAGCTGATTATTAAAATTTAATTCCCGTTGCTCAACGATTTGATAGAATTGGGTCCCTTCCGTTTCCTGAAGAGGCTACGAACGATAATTTGGAGATCCGAAAAAAAATTCCATCGACTGATCAAGCAATAAACTTTTAATCCCCCCAAACAATTCCAACTTAGTTCTGTAAGATATTTTTAAGTGGTTGCAAAAACTTGGTTTGTGCTGAAGGATTTTAACTTCCTTAAAGAAGTTATTGTGATACCCTCCACGTCGGGTTTTTGGGGAGGGGTCTTTCATACCCCGGAGGTTCAAATCGAATATTGATCTTTACCGATCTCAACTTCGTCTGTGGCTAGGTTCTTAACTAACTTGTCTTCATTAAAGAACCTAGCCATTTAACAATAATAGCATCAAACCAAGAAGAAGAATATTCGTCTGTGGTTCCGGCCGGCCGTCCGTAGCATTTTTCCGGAGCACTTTACGGCCACAGTTCTTAACCGATTTTCACCAAATTTTCATCCGATTTTCACCAAATTTTCACACAATTTTCTTTAGCCGGTGAACAAGAACTAACGAGGGCGATTTTTGAATTTCGAAAAAATGGCGGAGATATGTCTGTTTGAAATTTTAAAAAATGTGCTGCGGCCGAACCACAATCCGATTTTCACCAATTACTCCTTATATTTTTTAAGAATTTTTGGTGCAAAAAAATTGTCACTTTTAATTATCATTTTTTTTAGTAGGGAGAAATTTCGTACTTCTAACCATTACGAGAGGCCCATCCCTAGGCCAAAGAGCCCATTATTTCTACCTCATGAAAATTTTTCAAAAAATAGAACTTAAAAAATTTTTCGAAAAAAAAAACCCGGAAAATTTTTCGAAAAAACAACTTCGAAAATTGTTCGAACTTGGAAAATTCTCCTTTATACTTTCCCTCCCTTATACATCCCCTTCCGTTATACTTTCGTTCCTTTATACCTCCCCCTCAGTTATACTTCACCCTCTGTTATACTACCCCTCACTTAAACTTCCCCTCCCATATACTTCCCCTCACTTATACTTCCCCCTCCGTTATACTTCCCCTCCCATATACTTCTCACTCCGTTATACTTCCCCTCCCATATACTTCCTCCTACGTTTTACGTCCCCTCCGTTATACTTACCCCTCCTATATTTTTACTTCTCTTTAAGGAAGTTTTCGTTGGAAGCTCTTCAAACTAGTACTTTCAATTGAAATCATATCCAGAATAATTAGTTACAATCAGTCAGTGGATTTCAGGCTACTCATTTTGCGCTCAAACTGGGGCAGAGGAAAACTGTCGAAAGCCTAGCTCAATCCTCCACCTTGTATAAACGTTTTTTGAATGAAAATTTTGCAAAATGAATTTGAAATTTCAATAACGTGAAACTATGGAAGTAATTCATGGGGTGGTATTATTGTTGTACACAACAACCCTTTTCAAACAGAAACGCTCATTGTCGTAAACCAAGGCATCATGAATTCTTAAATATAAGATTAACAGTCACAAAAGAGGCAGGACTTGATAGATAACAAAGGTGGAGTGTTAATTGTCCTTTGATATTGTTCCTCACGATACAAGCCTCAAACTAAGAGTCAAAGTAATTAAATTTAATGGAGCCTAAAGCGCGACAATAACATCGGTATCTGCAAGCGGTCGTATCTAAATGCAGCCACAACTGTTGCAGCATGTAATGTCCTTCGAGATAACAGCTATATTACAAATCATCCGAGGAATCGACAAGACATATAACTAACTGCCTTTAATATCCTCTCTATATTCATAATCTGATATCTTTACGACCTATTCGGTTTTTACGTAGAGGGGGAGAAAAAAGCCGGAAATATATTAAGGGCCGGTTTTTGTTTCATTTTTGTCGGCCCGATAGCACTCATTTATCTGTCTGACAGCGTAGTAGTACGAAAATGCGTTTTTGTTTAGGTACTGTTTATCGGCCTGACAGGGCTTGTCGGCCAGTTCGAGTCCCCGACAAGGCTTTATCGGACCGATTTCCACTTTTTAGGTTACCAGTGTCTGTTGTTTTTTTGTGTTTTAGGTGTGTGTAGTATTTCTTGGACTATTTTTTTTATAAAAATTAATAATAATAATTTTTTTTTAAATATTTATATACACAAGTATGTCTTTCCATGATTTTTTTTACGAATTCTTTACGTTCTTTTTTTTATGTTTTGGTAGTGTTTCTTTGGACTATTTATAAAAATTAATAATAATAATTATTATTTTAAAAAATTTAGTATTTCTTTCCGAGATTTTTTTACGAATTCGAATGACGATGCTGACGGAATTGGCGAAAGTAATCTTTTTTTTTTACAAGTCGGCGCGAATACACGTTACAGCCGAGGATAAACCACCTCGAAAAATGGGACGATACGGATTTTTTCAATAGATTCCGTTTTGACAACTTTACAAGCAAGTCACAATCAAAAAGCCGTCGTTTGTCGTTAGGCTTTTGCGGGTAACACTGTTGAAGGAAACGAAATATCTTCCCGGTTTACTGTAGGTAGTATAACCACCAAATAGTCTACGAATTTTCCAAAATAATCGATTATTTCCCTGAATCAGACCGATAGTTGTCAGACTGATAAATATTGGAACAAAAACGCACGAGCCGCTATCGGCCGATTCGATTTTGTCAGGCTGACAGTAATCGGGCCGATATCTCCCGGGAAACAAAAACCGGCCCTAAGAAACATTCGCAATCTTCTAATGGTCGCCGGGTGATCGATGAAGAAGGAGACGGCTAAACAAATAAACTCTACGTCAGTCGTGTAATAGGATGGAGAGGCAATATGCAGATATATTGGGTCCTGGAGGCTCCTGTACTCAGCCAATCTAGTAATTCAAGCCACATCTGCGACAGGAACTGAATTTCAACTTATGCGCTACCCCTATAAACTATTCCTTCTATTTCCTCTTAAATTTTATTTCCAAGTGTCCCCATTTGACATTATTCCTTCTCATTTACTCAGAATATATTTCTAAATTGATTTCTGCCAATAAAAAATAGGCGACAGCCATGGGCGGAGATGACTGGTTGGCTAAGGGTACGGTGACCTAATTTCTAATTGGCATGCTGTGGAAAACAGTCCAAAACCAGGTAAAAAGATGTTAAAACGCCCTAACATCTGATAAAACGAATGTTACTGAACCAGAAAATCGAGGAAAACCACAGAAACCCCTTTAAAAGTACTGGTTTGAAGAGCTTCCAACGAAAACTTCCTTAAAGAGAAGTAACGATATAGGAGGGGGAAGTATATAGGAGGGGAAGTATAACGGAGGGGGAAGTATAACGGAGGAGGAAGTATATGGGAGGGGAAGTATAACAGAGGGGGAAGTATAACAGAGGGGGAAGTATATGGGAGGGGAAGTATAACGGAGGGGGAAGTATACAGGAGGGGACGTAAAACGGAGGGGGAAGTATATAGGAGGGGACGTAAAACGGAGGGGGAAGTATTACAGAGGGGGAAGTATAACGGAGGGGGAAGTATAAGGGAATGAAAGTATAACGAAGGGAGGGGATGTATAAAGGAGGGAAAGAATAAGGGAAGGGGAAGTTTTATTTTTTTTTTTCGAAAAATTTTCAGTTTTTTTTTTGAAATAATTTTCCCGGTTTTTTTTTAAATTTTTAAATTTCTTTTTTTTCCGAATATTTTTATAAGTGTCAAGGTAGAAATAATGGGCTCTTTGGCCTAGGGATGTGCCTCTCGTAATGGGTAGAAATAAGAAATTTCACCCTACTAAAAAAAAAAAATAATTAAAAGAAGCATTTTTTTGTACCAAAAATTCTTAAAAAAATATAAGGATTTATTGGTGAAAATTTGGTGAAAATCGGACCAACGGTTCGGCCGCAGCGAATTTTTTAAAATTTCAAGCAGACATATCTCTGCCATTTTTTCGAAATTCAAAAATCGCCCGCGTCACATTCTTCTTCACCGGCTAAAGAAATTTGTGTGAATAGTTGGTGAAAATCGGTTAAAAACTGTGGCCGTAAAGTGTTCCGGAAAAATGCTACGGACGGCCGGCCGGAACCACAGACAAAGTTGAGATCGGTAAAGATCAATATTCGATTTGAAACTCCGGGGTCTGGAAGATCCTTCCCCAAAACCCAACGTGGAGGGTATCACAAAAACTTCTTTAAGGAAGTTAAAAACGTTAAATGCCCGAATACGTGATAAAATGGGTGTTTCTAGATCTGAAAACGGAGGAAAATGACTTAAAACCTCTCAAAAAGGTTGTTAAACGCTCGGATGTTTATAGACCTGAAAATCGAGGAAAACACCTCTTTCTACGCTAAGTAAAGCCCCCCCCTCTCCAAGTCAATAGGTAGTCAACTTTCTCAATCATGATTGTTCATAATATTGACTTACAAGAAAATAAGACAAAGAAAAATTGAAAAAGGTATTATTTGCGGAAGGCCTCTAGAGAGCTTGAAAAAAAAGTAATTTAGTACACAAATGGGCTCTAATTTAGTGAGGAAAAGGACCCTGTACGAAAAAGAGAAATTGCCATTTTAATAAACGACCAAGGAGACAAAACCAAATTTAAGCCTTAAAATATCACTAAAAAAGGCTTATGGATTGCGGCTTTACCGTTTGTTGAGCAATGATAAAAGGGGATGAGGAAAAAAAAAGTTGAAAAGACAGCCTATTAATCTGAGTTGTCCTTACATTTTTGTCCTATTCAAATTCTTTCTTTTGAATAGACTTATCAAACAGTCCGACATCAAAACCATTCATATCATGTTTGTTCCGCCCGAGTTATCTCACGATTAAGAAAATAATATTTTATAAAATATTGAATAAAATATGTAATATCCTTTTAGGAAATTGGCTTATAAAAAAAAGAAGATTAGTCACTTTTCAATAATTCGGATCGATTGTCCGGATATTAATACGCGGAAATCTCGAAATGGGAGTGGGTGAGTATTCTTTTAGAGAATAAAGGGAGAAAGACGAATAGTCACTAACACAAGGCTTTTCCTTTTTCTTCACTCCGATTCATCAAGACTTAGAGCCTTTCTAATATTTGAACGGCTGTTCTTGACGTTAACTCCCAGATTGATTATCACTCTCCCTGTTTGACTTTAAAGGATTCGTTATGATGAAAACTAACTTTTCATTTACGATTTTAATGTTATTGCGTCCGTATTCCGCAAGATTGTTGATTTTCCTATCAAATAATAAACCAATAATACAGGAAGAAATGACTGTGATAACGGGTATCTCACGACGCGTTTCGGCTTAAAAAGCCTCGTCAGGTGAGCTATTCCCTCTATCACAATCATTTCTATTTTTTCACTGTGAACCTATCTCCGAGAGCTTTAGGGATACAATCTTGCGCAATCAATCTTGGACGCAATAAACATTAAAATCGTAAATGAAAAGTAATGCCATGGCAGCAAATCTGTCATAAAAATTAAAAACCAATAATGAGGTGGTGAGTGGCTCTATCTCTTGGAGAACGGTGGCGGCGGTGAGCTTAGAGAGACGGTTTGTTCCAGCTTCCCGCTGTATCCACTAAAGCTCTCGGCGATAGGTTCACAGTGAAAAGATAGAAATGATTGTATAGAGGGAATAGCTCACCTGACGAGGCTTTTTAAGCCGAAACGCGTCTTGAGAACCCGTTATCACAGTATTTTTCCTCTATTATGGTGTATTATTTATATAAAACAAACTTTTGTTTAAATTGTTGGATTTTCATTCGATATACTAAGCCCGCATGACCTTCAAGCGTTGAAAAAAGGTATAAGCGTAACGCCCTCAACCCTTAGGGTTTAATCACCTCACCGTCTACCTTAGCCCTAAAAATAAATAACTTAAACAATTTTATAGTAATTATTGACATATATAACTAAATTACTTTCTGAAATGTTTTTAAGTATTAATATAATTGAGTTTGTTTTGAAGAGTCGGCTGACACTCTTTGGTTTTAGCTTTTCTCATAAAATTTAAGTAAAAGAAGTCTATTGTTTATTCAAAGATCTTGTGTTTAGGAGCCAGTACCCTGAGGCAATCCTCTTTCATTAAGCTCAAATAATTAAGAGCTTATACAAAATAAAGCGTTTTCTCGCTGACGTAGAACGATTTTCAAAGCTTAATCAAAAAGGTTGAAGATCACTTGAAGATAATTTCCTTAAAGCTAACGACGTATAGCAATATTTGAGGAAATTTATATTTTATTTTAATTTGTATTTTGGGGTATATAGGAGAAAAGAAAAATAATTTCCAGACAAACGCTTGAGGGTTTTCCCAGTGCTTTTCTAATTAAAGCCTCCGCCCCTTTCTTAATTGCCGAGATCCCCAGACATAAGATAATTACGAAAGGATTCTTGTTTCAGTTTGAAACCCAAGTTTCTTTCAAATTAGAAGCGAAAACGGAACCTTGAAATTTTCGTCATGATTGAGAGTATTAGTTTTTCGTTCCCCTTTTCCCTCCCGACCGAAAAGACGACCGGGATGTGAGGCTTAAGAGGAGAAAACGGATGATACCCTCCCGTTTTGATCTCCCGCAATGCGGCTTTGTTCCTAATTGGATAGAAAGATCCGCCCGGATTATTACACTGTTTGTTGTTTGATCCTTTTAAGGCTTCCGAAAATATCATCGTCTCAAATAACTACGGTTAATCTCTACCAAGCGCGCGTGTTCAAGTTTACAAACGTTGGTTAGACAGAAGAACTGATTTTAGGAAAAGGTCACGTACGTTTCGCTCTAATTAATTCCTGGACGATTGATATCGTATGTCGATATCTAGTCGAATATGATTTAGTGGGTTATGTATCACCAATAACAGATTCATTACAAATACATCCGATGTCTTTACATTAAATTTTAGGCTGATAGTTGTTGCTGGTCCTCGGCACTTAGACTAACAATTTATACAGGTGTCCGGAAACACATGGCAAGCGTCTGGGAGAGCGTTAAAAAGTGGTTTTACGAAAAAAAGTTAAATGTAAACCCCCCTTAATTTAAATCAAAAATTTGATGGTGTAGTTTAAATCCGCCTGGATATACAGGGTGTCCCAGACACAACCTAACTTCGTTATTTCAAATAAGAACCCCTATTTTAGGTAGATTTCTTTCTTCAAAAATCTACCTATTGTAATGTACCAAGTAGTCGCAGATTCAAAAAATTTTCTATACGTTTTTCGTTCATACCTCCTGGACCCCAAAACCATCCTCAGTTGAAAAGTTTATATATATTAGCACGATAACTGGAGCAATTTTAATGTGAGGGTGACGATATCCGGTATTTAGAGCTTTTATCTCATAGCTCGGACGAGTTCGTTAATGGCTGAAATCGGACCAGCGATTCACCTACTTTACTTAGGGCTTAAAAGACAAAATTGGCATTTTCTATTGAAATCCTAGTCCTTTTGCAAAAAAAAACTTTAAGACCTCTGCGAGGGCGTGTAAAAAATTAATTAAAGCAGGTTTGGACGAGCCAGGCGCAAAATATTGAACTAGCTAAACTTTAAAAAAAATTTGAATTTATACCGGGAAATTATTAAATATTTTATTAATAAAATTATCAGATGTTTTTCTAGGGGCTCAGTGGCGCAATTTTTCTTATATCATCATTTTATAATTATAATATAATTATATTATATTTTGTGTTTATACATATTAATTTTAATCATGAAAAGAAATCTACCTTTTAGTCCCTGCTACCGCAGGGTCATTATTTTATTTCAGATTCGTAATCTACGCAAAATTTCAAGTAGATTTGAGTACTTATATGACAATTTTGGACAACTTTTAAAAAATGTCAAAATTTAGCGTTTTTTGCGCTAAAATCCGTTAAAATTGACCTAGGAGACTCGTTTTTTTTAATTCCACTTATTTTTTCCCGAAATACAACTGTCTCAAATTTGAGCATCTTCGCATTCTGCATCACGAGATTTCGTCGCTAATGGCCTTTTTTCCAGTTTAACTCCAAATTCCATACTTCAAAAATTAAATTGAGATTTGTTTTGAGACGCAGAATGGTTTAAGCTTTTTCATAAAATTTCAGTAAAAGAGTCTATTGTTTATTCAAATTTGTTTTAACATACCCAGGCAATTCTTTCATTAACTAAAAATTAAGGGTTATACAAAATAAGCTTTTTTTCTCGCTGACGTAGAACGATTTTCAAAGCTTATCAAAAGGTTGAAGATCACTTGAAGATAATTTCCTTAAAGCTAACGACGTATAGCGATATTTGAGGAAATTTATATTTTATTTTAATTTGTATATTGGGGTATATAGGAGAAAGAAAAATAATTTCCAGACAAACGCTTGAGGGTTTTCCCCAGTGCTTTTCTAATTAAGCCTCCGCCCCTTTCTTAATTGCCGAGATCCCCAGACATAAAGATAATTACAAAGGATTCTTGTTTCAGTTTGAAACCCAAGTTTCTTTCAAATTAGAAGCGAAAACGGAACCTTGAAATTTTCGTCATGATTGAGAGTATTAGTTTTTTCGTTCCCCTTTTCCCTCCCGCCCGAAAAGACGACCCGGGATGTGAGGCTTAAGAGGTGAAAATAGACGGATGATACCCTCCCGTTTTGATCTCCCGCAATGCGGCTTTGTTCCTAATTGGATAGAAAGCCCCCGGATTATTACACTGTTTGTTGTTTTATCCTTTTAAGGCTTCCGAAATCATCGTCTCAAAATAACTACGGTTAATCTCTACCAAGCGCGCGTGTTCAAGTTTACAAACGTTCGTTAGACAGAAGAACTGATTTTAGGAAAGGTCACGTACGTATCGCTCTAATTAATTCCTGGACGATTGATATCGTATGTCGATATCTAGTCGAATATGATTTAGTGGGTTATGTATCACCAATAACAGATTCATTACAAATACATCCGATGTCTTTACATTAAATTTTAGGTCGATAGTTGTTGCTGGTCCTCAGCACTTAGACTAACAATTTATAAAAATTCGGAAGAAGGAAACAGGAATATTTCACTACCGGTTTCGAACTAATTGATGTCATCAGGTGATATATTTTCCAAATATTTCTTTTGGAGGTTTTGGGAAAAATTAACAGTGTTGCAAGCTTTTGTGGAGAGCCCCTCCTACATTTTTTAAAGCGACCCTAACAGAAGAGAAGAAATCTCCCAGATCATTTGATTGAGATCGGCAAAATAAAAAAAAATTTCGAAAAAAGGAAAACCCGAAAATTTTAGGAAAAAACCGAACTTAAAAAAAAAAAACTTAGAAAATTTTTCAAACAAAAAAAAAATTAGAAAATTTTTCGAAAAAAACCCGGAAATTTTTCGAAAAAAAAAGGAAAACCCAGAAAATTTTTCGTAAAAAAAACACCCCCCTCCCTTATTCTTTCCCTCTTTATACTTCCCCTCCTTTATACTTTCCCTCCCTTCTTTATACTTCGTTCCCTTATACTTCCCCCTCTGTTATACTTCCCCTCCCATATTTTCCCCCTCCGTTTACGTCCCCTCCGTTATACTTCCCCCTCCTATATTGTTACTTCTCTTTAAGGAAGTTTTCGTTGGAAGCTCTTCAAACCAGTACTTTTCATCTTCTTCGGAGGTTCTACATGAGAAAGAAGACCGGGAGGTGATTAATGATCTTATTTCTTTTTAACCGACCATTTATCCTCGCACCCTTATTTTTGACTCTTTTCCACACAAGGATTTATATTCATGGCCTACATTTTGTAATTCCTAATGTAGCGTACATAAATTCTGATTTCTCCGGTAAGGGTTTTGCACAGATGAGAATTAAAGGATTTATCAGAGGCTAATTAGCGAGGCGGAGATAAATTTGAATTTAGTTTTTTGAACCTTATAAACGGATTATTCGAATGAAGACTTTTAACTTAAAGCTTATAATGGAAAATTAATTTTTTATCCGATTACTATTTTGATAAGAAGATAAACATGGAAAGAGAGTTCAGTATCTGTTTTAAGGCTAGGCGATACAAGTGGAAGCCCATTAGCTAACTTCGACAATCCCTGTAAAGCCTCTTGCTTCCAAAGAAACTCAAACAGTTTTCACTCACTCGAACCTGACACGCTTCTCAATGGACTTTCGATGGGAAAAGGACAAAAACTTCAAACCCTTCTTAATTTGTCAAATACTAAAGGGTGTTGATACAAACAAAAAGGAAATGAAGTAGATCTAAAGTACTTTTCTTCTTCAATTTACAATTTAAATTAACCTAATTTTTACCCTTTATAACTTCGTTTCCTTGATTTTTTTTATTGATAAAATTCGCCAACGTAGAAAATAATGATAATCCAACTTTAAAAGCTCGTTATAAGGAGCTTTACATTGTTAAGGTTAACAACCGAGTGAATAAAACCGATTCAAAGAGTTCCTTAAATATCTTCCAATAACGTTTATTTAGGATGTGTTGACAATTCTTCAAAATTTAGGTTGAAAAATGGAATCGAATGAAATACTGGTCTGGAGCTGGCCCAGAACTAGCAGAGAAGTCAAAATTGGTTTCATCCCTAGGGTAGAAAAATTAATGTGCAATCGAGGCTCTCCGGGTACGAAGGGCGAACTCAACATCGGACAATTTTTTTTTTTTTTTTTTTTTTTTTTTCAGATTTAGACCTTTTGATGAATACACCCATATAATTTTTATATTGAGTTTGCCCTTTTTCCCCTTTAAAATACGTAAAAACCGATATGCGGCAAAGTCTAACTGCGATATCCGAGCGGGTACGATGGGCGAACTCCACATCCTAGTCCACAACCCCCACTCCTTTTCCCATTCCAGGGCATGACTTTTCTGTTGAGTTCCCCGTAACATAAAACTTTAAAATGCGAATATCTCGAAACTACGTTTTGTTGAGTTCGCCCTTCGTACCCGGAGCGCCTCAATTTCTCTATGAGGAAGTTAAAATGTCAAATAATTATTTAAACATTTTTGATTCAACAGTTTGAAGATTGGAACTGGCAACCTTATCACTTAACTTGATCAAGCAGAGAAGCAATTTTATCGAGTTACATCCATCCTCGGAGAAAAGGGAAAAAAAACGTGGAGGGGAAACAGTATCGACATAAACATCTCTAGTTTGGTATTCTAGCTCGACCTTCTCCTACCTGAGGTGATTTAAAAAAGACTGTATAAAACATCTAAAATATGAATTCAATAATAGAATTTACAAAAAAAGAGTTTTTTACCTGAGGAAAGTCTCTTTCGCTTGACTGGTGGTGGAAATGGATAAAATAAGTTCGGCCACCGTTGACGGCATGAAGATAACCTAATTTTATAAGAGGCGCCACTGTATGTCCGTCACTTAGCACTTCGAGTGTGGAATCACGAAAGGTTAAAGGGTTTTGAACGGGTCGATCCCAGTCCGTATATTCGTTTTTTAAAGTTGAAAATATTTCGTTTAAATGAAAATAGTACGAGTTTCGAACGAACGTCCTGAGTATTCGATCGCGTCGGTCTCGTTGAATCCGAACTCGAGGTCCTGGGCGCTGAGATCCAAATAGGATTCCGTCGTCGTCAATCCGAAGAGAAGATCCCGGTCGGAAAATTCGGAAAGTTGATATCCCGGTCCTTGTCTTTCCGGCGAGGTTATCCCCGATTCCGGTGGCGTCGACGTGAGCGAAGTCGATAAAACGGCACCGTCTACGAATGGAGCGAAACCCGGGAGAAACCTGCGAGAAGAAAAGGAATCAATTTTTATCACATTATACGTCACGTCTCATCATCGTAAAAGCGATAAAACACGACCTATCAACAAGTGCTATCAAACAAAAAACTTCGGAACGGTTTCTTGTGACAAATAACCCAATAAGAAATGATTGTCAATATTATTTTTGACGAGGGCTTGATGTAAGGCAATCACTTTTTTGCTCAGTATTGATCACAGTAAATTGAAATCATCCACCTCACTGATTCTGATTTGACATAATAATTAAAATTGAGAACAATGCCCACTTTAAACATCTCATTAGAAGTTAATGGTGTAAGTTTGCTATTTTTTAAAATTTACCTGGGAGGATCCAGGCGAACTGCCAGAAGGTCTTTGAGCGGTTTCGTACGAAGACAAGGCGCTAAGTCGTCTTCTAAAAGATCTCCGTGGCAGCCCGTCTGTTCAGCGACTTTTCTTTTCACGGCTAAAGGGTCCTTCTGAAGCGCCCACGGGCTCAGCCCTGATCCGCTCAGAAGAACTACTCGATGGAGTAACTCTAAAGAAAAAAAAATCAATCGTCAACAATAAAGCTTTAAACTTTAAAAATTGATTAATCGTCGATCGGGAGAATTTTCTATCTGTCAATGTATTATGAGTTTCTTTCCAACAAAGACTTGTAACCGGATTTCCTACACTAATCCATCACGGTGTCGGATTTAAAAAGTGTCAATGGATCGCTCTCAGGATAAAAAAAAAGGACAAAAAGGGACTCGTTTTAAAAAGAGACTAAAAAAGAGGAATTGGAAGCTGGAACTGGTATACGGTTCGGTTTTATCGCGACTGTCAATCGTCACAAGAAGTCCCCCTCTCACTCAATGGCCAAACATAAAAAAACGCACACAGTATTCCTGTTTTTCCAACTAAATTCGAGATTTATTACACTTTTCATGTTCTAAAACGTGATAAGGTCAAGATAAGCTTTAAAGACTTACTTTCTATAGAGGTCTGATACTTTTTTTGGCATAAGGCCTACACGGTCATAAACCGTAAATTCGTTTATTTCCTGCTAATTTTGCTGAGACAGGTGATGGCCATTCTGAACAAAAGCTTAGTTAATTCGAGAAGGGAGGAACATATTACCATGAAAACAAACGGGTGTATGTTGGTTAGGTCGCACGTAGAGCTCAATCACGTTCACGGCCATAACTTCTACCCCTTTTTCCCCACGACCGTACGTTTCGACAAGGCCATTACGTCCCTCGAACACCGCCGTTCACTATTGTTCAAATTTTAAAAATTCATCCTGATTGTGAGGAATTTGTTAATTAAAACAGGTTGGGTTGTTTAGAAACTTTGTAGAAGAGGCAAGACTTGATGAAATGAAGAGACTTGGTTACAATAGTCCCTGGCTTAGTCTAGAAGCGTCAATTCTCCTCTCCAATTTCATCCCACATAAAATACAATTCCGACACGCTATAAACTTTTCAAATTGTTCATAATAAAGCGAAAAAAGGGATTGAATTTTTTTTTCTGAATCCTTGGTATCGATTTTCCTTTGCTAAGTGTCTAAGCAGAGATTTCATGTAAACTGGGTCGGGCTCCAGTGATTTAGCCAGAATCCTCTCAACACGTCACCCACTTGATTAGAAATGAGCTATTGCATCTTCAATTCTGGCTCTGTCGTGTTTGAAGCTCCCTCTACCCATCGGAGTTATATATTACAGCACGAAATGGGGGGAGTAATAATTAATTCCTACGGTCTGGAAATAGGCAAACCTTCCATCAGAGTTTCTGCATTCAATGGTTATCCCATTAAATTTGTGTTTCGGATCAAATTACCATTAACATCTGCTGTTATAGTTAAACTTGGCCACTTCAGTGCTAATAACTAATAAGCATTGCATTGTTAATTACAAATTTGTTGGAATCAAATGCTAAAAGTCGACCTCTGTAGCCTTCGAAAAATCCCCTTTTTCTTTTTTTTTTTTTTCAACCATTTGTCAGTTTCTTTTCAGACTCTATTGTTTTTGCCGACAAAGCCACTGCCAGACAACTAACTTCATTGTCTCAACGATTCCAATTTCCAAGGTTTCTTTTATCTTGAAACCAAAATTCAACTTTAGGAGCAGATACGACTGATCTTTTATTTATTGATCATCACTAATGATGAAAATCCAAAACTCAATAAAAGCTGTTCTTTTTCTTCTGTATAATTATTAGGTGTACAAAATGAAACTCAGCCACAGGGTAAATTTGAATTTTGTAGATTTTTGCCGAGTTTAATTTTGTACACCTAGTAGTTCATTTTTTCAAAATTTTGAACATTTTAGCGTTAAAGCACTGAATTATAATCTATGTATATAATTCAGTGGTTGAAGTCCATCAAAAGTTGACCTTCTCCGAGTAAGAAGGTTATTGAAGTATAAAAATTAAGAAGGTTAATTTTTAATGGCTTGTAAATCGTAAACCGTTACAGATATTGAAAAAATGCAGTAAATAAAATCTGTTGGAAATTTAATTCTCTTTAATGTTTATTCTATTCATTTTTTCTCTAGGACTCACTGTTTATAAGATAAATTTATTTTAAAAAAATTATTTTCCGAAAATGGTGCATCCTAGAAAAAAATAATTAAGTACAAATTTATAGAGAATTAATTTTCCTACAATTTTTATTTATTAGGTGTACAAAATGAAACTCAGCCACAGAGTAAATTTGAAATTTGTATATTTTAGCCGAGTTTCATTTTGTACACCTAATAATTATGTTAGATCGGGTACTTAAAGCATCGCAAGCATTATGTGTATTTAAAATTTGTGGACTTTGCAGTTCAGGCCCTATGGAAAGTACCAAAACCACTTGTCTAATTTTAGCCTTTAACAAATGAAAGCTTTAAAATACAACAGTTTGGTGACAATCAAATCAGGCTTTTAGCTGACGCTTCTTTTCTTCGAAAAAAACATTTTTAATACTAATATTGAGTATATTGCCGTGCACGTGGCACAAAAATACCTAATGGAAATCTTTCAACCTCATCGAGAGTTACAATTTAAGCATACTCAAAGTTCAAAGTCAAGTATACTTGATGGGCACTCCTCAAACGAATGAATAAAATATAAGATGAATTTTCCATCTTGGTGGAATTTTCCAATCTTTTTGGTCAAAATATGACAATGCATGATAAAAACTGCTTAGAAAAAGTTATTTCGGTTTGAACTTTTTTCCGCCTTTGGAGTTTAAAGCTTTGCCTATAAGTGCTACCGAAGAAAGAAGTTATGCAAGTCATACCGCCAAAGTTACAAGTGGTCTCAGTTATAAATAACTAAGTTTCCTGCCCCTTGAGCCCTTTCATTTTTGTGGCTCGTGAACTCGCTCTCAAGACGATGAAATGTTTCATATACCCTCCGCTAAGCAAAGGCCATACAATCCTCTCCCTCCTATAAAATTGTACCCCCCGCCGAGTCTTTGTGTAAAGGTAGCGTGAGTTACATTCCCTTCGTCTTAACAAAGCGAGGGGAAAAAAATAATATATGCACTTTTTACTTTCTCTCTTGGGTTTTTCTAGGTTTGTTACATACCTCATTTCGAGCCCGGTTGTTTTACCCCATCTTAAGTTGTGATTTCATATAAAAAATTTATAGCTTGAACAAAATCTTTCTCGTGGACCCCTGTGTATAAATTAAATAAAAAAAAAATTTATTTCAAAACCTAAAAAAAGATTACATTCTCCAGGGTCTTTCAATTAGGGCGATATTCGAATCCAAAATGGAAGCTTAAATCACACAAAAAGATCAGCAAATCTAATTTAATAAGAGATTTACAACTTAAATGCTCATAAATATAATAATTTTAAAACAAAGTATAAAAAGAAAATGAATTTTTGTTTTTACGACCAATAATAAGCGAGAAAAATTTCTAAGTTTGAAACATCTTACGTTTTAAAGGCCAATAAAAGACGCTTTGAAAGTATTCATAGATACAAGGCAATTTTTTTAATCTAAAAATACCAGATTTATTATTATGGCTCCTAAAAAAATATTAAGAAAAGCGCTCAAGAGAGGAGGAAACTTAATTGATAGATCAGACGTTGGGATCTTTGAAGGATTTTGTTTGCGAATTAAATCAGACAAAGGGGTTCTGGTATTAGGTGTACAAAATGAAACTCGGCCACAGGGTAAATTTGAATTTTGTATATTTTAGCCGAGTTTCAGTACACCTAGTAGTTCATTTTTTCAAAATTTAAAACATTTGTGGCGTTAAAGTCCATCAAAAGTCGACCTCCGTGTAAGAAGGTTATTGAAGTATAACCATTAAGAAGGTTAATTTTTAAAGGCTTGTAAATCGTAAACCGTTACAGATATTGAAAAAATGCACTAAATAAAATCTGTTGGAAATTTAATTCTCTTTAATTTTTATTCTATTCATTTTTTCTCTAGGACGCACTGTTTTCAAGATAAATTTATTTTAAAAAAAAATTATTTTCCGAAAATGGTGCATCCTAGAAAAAAATAATTAAGTACAAATTTATAGAGAATTAAATTTCCTACAATTTTTATTTATTAGGTGTACAAAATGAAACTCAGCCACAGGGTAAATTTGAATTTTGTAGATTTTAGCCGAGTTTCATTTTGTACACCTAGTAGTTCATTTTTTCAAAATTTTGAACATTTTAGGCGTTAAAGTCCATCAAAAGTTGACCTTCTCCGTGTAAGAAGGTTATTGAAGTATAACCATTAAGAAGGTTAATTTTTAAAGGCTTGTAAATCGTAAACCGTTACAGATATTGAAAAAATGCACTAAATATAATCTGTTGGAAATTTAATACTCTTTAATTTTTATTCTATTCATTTTTCTCTAGGACGCACTGTTTTCAAGATAAATTTATTTAAAAAAATTACTTTCCGAAAATGGTGCATCCTAGAAAAAAATAATTAAGTACAAATTTATAGAGAATTAAATTTGCTACAATTTTTTTTATTAGGTGTACAATATGAAACTCAGCCACAGGGTAAATTTGAATTTTGTAGATTTTAGCCGAGTTTCATTTTGTACACCTAGTAGTTCATTTTTTCAAAATTTTAAACATTTTAGGCGTTAAAGTCCATCAAAAGTTGACCTTCTCCGTGTAAGAAGGTTATTGAAGTATAACCATTAAGAAGGTTAATTTTTAAAGGCTTGTAAATCGTAAACCGTTACAGATATTGAAAAAATGCACTAAATAATCTGTTGGAAATTTAATACTCTTTAATTTTTATTCTATTCATTTTTTCTCTAGGACGCACTGTTTTCAAGATAAATTTAAAAAAAAAAAAATTATTTTCCGAAAATGGTGCATCCTAGAAAAAAATAATTAAGTACAAATTTATAGAGAATTAAATTTCCTACAATTTTTATTTATTAGGTGTACAAAATGAAACTCAGCCACAGGGTAATTTTGTAGATTTTAGCCGAGTTTCATTTTGTACACCTAATACTTTTCTGAGGGCCTATACTGCAAAATTCACTGTCTACTGCCTTCCTTCCTCCATCAAAAAGGCAATTTTTGTTTTTAAATTGTGAAAAGTTTTGATCTTAGTGCACTAACGAGTTTCCCCTTTCCTTAGATTCAAATTTGATTACATTTTTTTTCCAAGTCCTCAAATATTAATTTTAAACAGTTTACATTGTTTTATTAAAAATGATGAAGGGGGGAAAATAAGTTTGTTGGTCCATAGCAAAGATGTATAGCCCACTTATAGTAGCTTTCAATTAAAATTGATTAATTATAATATCTTATGATGAGACATCGTTAGGTCAGTTTACAAAGCCTCAATTAATAAAGAAAATAAACCAAAACATTTTAATGCTCATCGGATTTTTTCTTCAAAAGGCATAAGGGACGTGCGGGCCTTTATTTAGAGATTCCGTAAAATGAGAAGAGATTATGTTTGTCACTGGACCTACATCACGAACGTTACATCTGCTCGACACCTGTTTCAGAACAATATATCATAGAATCTCTTCAATTTTCCAGCAAGAAATGTAGGTATACAAAATAATTCCTTGGCTCAAATATTTTTTTCACTTTGATTCAAAAGTTTTTAAACAAATGATAATTTTTTTTAAAACAAAAAAGCTTATCTGAAGTTTATATTTTCTACTTCTATCAAAACTTCAAGTTTTAATATGAGGCGCTTCGGGTACGAAGGGCGAACTCGACATCGGACAAATTTTTTTAACTTCCTTAAAGAAGTTATTGTGATACCCTCGACGTCGGGTTTTCGGGGAAGGGTCCTCCAGTTTTTTTTCATTTTCAGATTCTAGACCTCTTGGAGAATACACCCATATAATTTTTATGTTGAGTTCGCCATTTTTCCCCCTTTAAATACGTAAAAACCGAAACTTTAAAATGCGAATATCTCGAAACTACGTTTTGTCGAGTTCGCCCTTCGTACCCGGAGCGCCTCATATTTAAAACAGGTTTTTTGTTGAGTTTTCAACTTTAAGGAAACCATCTTATGAAAGGTTGCTAACTTGGGCTGGAATATTTCTGAAAAAATTGTAGGTGTAATAAGAAGAGGGAAAAAAGTAAGGGGCTTTTTTTTAAAACGGCAATATTGTGTGTCGTAAAAGATTGAATTAGCCAGACGGGTTAAACAAAGTCTATTGAGCGTTATAGCGGTAGCAGAAATTGGACCATAAAGAACCCCTCAAGGGTTATAAATCCAGAGAAAGTAAGACTACAATTCGACCTTTGAAGTTTGAGGTTTACCCGCTTCCCGATATAAACGAGTCCGGTTAAGCGTTATATGTGAAATGATCCTTGAATTGGGTTTAGAAAAAAAAAATCTTTGATCAATTACATAAAAAAAAGGTCTTTGGTTTATTTTTGAACGTTGGGCTAATAAGAGAGTTTTCATTATTGATTTTGCGGTTTTTACCTTTGGCGACGGGAGAAACAGCCATGAAGTTTGTAAGGGCGGCTCCCGTACCGTGGCCCATCATCGTTATTCGCTCCGGATCTCCACCGAATGCGGGAATATTTTCCCTCAGCCAGTGAAGACCCGCGACCAAGTCCATTAGGCCGAAGTTTCCCTGAGCGCTTCCTCTTGCTCCAGTCTTTAAAAAACCTGAAACAAAATAAGTTTAAGGTGTTTTATAACTTTTTCCTTGACACTAAGGGGGAAAAAAAAACTTGCACGTGATCCAAGAAGTGACTTTTTGAAAGATTTGTAACCTCTGGCTTCACACTTTTAATCGGAAAAACCTTGAAGAGAAAGAAATAAAACAAAAGAACTTTTTTACAAACTATAAAATCCTTAGCTCTCTTTTACTGTCTTCTTTTTATTTCTCTCCCTCTTTAGAAAAAAGTAATTTTTTGGCATTAAAATATTTACTTTTTGTACATTAAAAACTAACTTTTCTGAAAGGTTGATTAAAATTAGAGAAAGGCAAGGCAAGAATGTAATTTTGCAAGTTCTGTTGTTATAGCTCGGCTATTGTGTAGTACAATAGATGGCTTTATCAATGCTCTACGTAACGTCAAAACTGGAGGATCGATTCCATCGCAACAGAATGTCATTAACTAGGGATTTAATTCCAGTATGTAGTAAATTAAAAAGTTAATAAAAAAACGACTTTTTAATCGAACTTTTCCTTCCGACTTAAAAACTTGTTTTAAAACACCCCCGATGAAAGTTCAAGTCCATTAAATTTCCAAGTCGGTAAACGTTATAACGCCAACAACCGGGTTTTGAGGTCTGGGCTTGAATTCAAATGTCCGCTGGAATCGACAAAGTTCGGGCTTTTCCTCCCTCCCTTGCCGGTTTCGCAGCGTTCCGCGTCGGGAGCAACACGGGGTAAACTCATAGGAGATATCACATATTTACGAGTGGAATGGGGTCGTGTTTAGGCTTGGTCACAGTACGTCAAAGTTTAGCAAACTTTTTTTTTTCTCCACCGCTGGCGAAATCCCACTTCATTCACGCTTGAATGCGAGTATATAATCTACGTCAGCTGTACGATTTTAGTAATCACAAGGAAACCGAACGATACAAATTCTCCATAAAGCCAGGGCTAACCTAATAAAAATTGGCACTTTAATGGTCATTGCAGAAATTCAAGATTCCTTCATTAAGGGTCATTGAAGTTCGCTCCAATTTTGCGGAAAAAAAAACTGTTCCTTTTTAAAAAAATTTTTCTTACTGATTTGGATTTAGAATAAATTTATTTTTACAAATAACCAATGATGGAGGAAGAATGAATGTGATAATGGGTATCTCACGACGCGTTTCGGCTTAAAAAGCCTCGACAGGCTATTAAAAACCGATAATGAGGTGGTGAGTGGCTCTATCTCTTGGAGAACGGTGGCGGCGGTGAGCTTTAGGGAGACGGTTTGTTTCCGGTTTCCCGCTTTTCCACTAAATCTCTCGGAGATAGGTTCACAGTGAAAAGATAGTAATGATTGTGATGGAGGGAATAGCTCACCTGACGAGGCTTTTTAAGCCGAAACGCGTCGTGAGATACCCGTTATCACAGTCATTTCTTCCTCTATTATTGGTTAATTGTTTGATAATAAAATCAACCCCCTTGCGGAATACAGACGCAATAAAAATTAAAATGTAAATTATTTTTTGTATTCTGAATATTTTCATAGAGTTATTTTTGCTTAACTCAAAATTTCGATTTTCTAATTTTTATTGCCAATGTATTCCGCAAGAAGCTTGATTTTACTAAACCAATAATTGAGGAAGAATGACTGTGATAACGGGAATCTCATGACGCGCTTCGGCTTAAAAAGCCTCGTCAGGTGAGCCTCTATAACAATCATTCTTCTTTTCACTGTAAACCCAATGTCCGAGAGATTTAGTAGACACAGCGGGAAGCCGGAAACAAACCGTTTCCCCGAAGCTCACCGCCGCCACCGTTCTTCAAGAGATAGAGCCACTCACCACCTCATTATTGGTTTTTAAATTTTTATGACAGGTTGCTGTCATGGCACTACCTTTTGATATTCTATTTTTATTGCGTATGTATTCTGCAAGGAGCTTGATTTTACAAATAATCCCGTTATCACAGTCATTCTTCCTCCATTATTGGTTATTTGTCTTTGTTATTTGTGTATTGAATATCAATAAATTTATTTACTTAAATACAAAGGATTTTTTAAAATCATAAAAAATGTAAAAATATCATAAAAAATGTCAACTTTTTATACATAATTTTATCATTAAATAATAAAGTTCGATAAAATGAATTTGTTTTAGGTAGATTTCTTTTCTTCAAAAATCTACCTATTGTAATGTACCAAGTAGTCGCAGATTCAAAAAATTTTCTATACGTTTTTCGTTTCATACCTCCTGGACCCCAAAACCATCCTCAGTTGAAAAGTTTATATATATATATATATATATATATATATTTTTTGGTGTATGAAACTAAGGGACCACTTGCGGTCTTATAATACTTTTATTATTTTAAAGGGGCACTTAGGAAAGTTCACAGTTTACACTTAAAATAGTTTGAAAAAACTCACAGTTTCGAGATATTTCGGCTCGTGGCCTTCTTCGGTCGAGAACAAATGACTAACGGTTGTAACCCTATGATAGGTCCGTTGAGGTGGTGACGTCATGTTTCGAGTTTCGAGTTCTCAAGGTTAGAGTGGAAAGGTTGAGAAAAGGAATACATATATAGGAAATAAGAAATAAAATAAATAAAAAAGGGAAAAAAAAAAAAAAAAAAAAAATAAAAAAATAAAAAATAAAAAATAATAATAAAAAAAAAAAATAATAAAAAAATAATAATAAAAAATAATAAAAAAAAAAAATAAAAAAAAAAAAAAAAAAAAAAAAAAAAATTATTAATAATAATAATAATTAGTTTCTATTATTTTTTTATGTTAAGGCCTGGGGGGGTGTGTGATTGCAGAAACCAGATGTAGCCGAGTTCCTCGGACTCAATTACCGAATCAGGGGTGGATGGGGGGAAATTTTTTATAATTAATATACGGAAGAGCTCGTCAAAGGTTTTGGATGGGTTGTGGGAGTTGGCATGAAGGGGGACAGGGAGTGCTTTTTTATTTTTTACATCTGCACGGTGGTTGTTGATCCGTAGGTTGAATTCTGAGGTTGTTTTTCCGACGTAAAAACTGTCGCAGAGGGTGCATGTGAGGATATAGATGACATTTTTTGTTTGACAGGAGGAATGGGATAGGACCTGGATGGTGTTGTTGTTGCAAGGACTAGTAAAGGATGTATTAGGGGATAGGAGGGGGCAAAGTTTGCATCGGGGTTTATTGCATGGGAAAGAGCCTCTAGGAAGGAAATTTGGGGAAGGTTTGGTTTTAACTAGGATGTTTCTAAGGTTGGGGGGTCTTCGGTAGGTAATGGAGGGTGGTTTTGGGAAAAGATTCTTGGTGAGGGGGTGCGTCGATAATATGGGGGAGAGGTCTTTTAGGAGTTTTCGTATTTTGTTGGCACCTGGAAAGTAGGGAGTTACGAGAGAAGGGGGTCTAGGGGTAGGGTTTTTTGGTTTGGGGTTAAACCTTTTATTGGAAGGAAGGATTCTTTTGTCTAAAATATTTTGGGGGTAATTGCTTTCTTTAAGGTTAGTGGTGAGGTTGGAAAGGTGCTCTTTTAGTGTAGATTGGTCGGTGCAAAGCCTATGGTAACGCGTGGAGAGAGAATAAGGGATAGACTTGAACGTATGTGGGGGGTGGCAGCTTTTGAAGTTGAGGTATTTTGAAGATTGGGTGGGTTTTTGATGGACGGAGGTTTTGATAGTGAAGTTGTCCAGTTTTACTTGGACATCTAGGAAGGGTAAGGAGGAGGAGGAGATGTTTGAGGTAAATTGTACAGGACTTGTGGTATATAGGTTGTTAAGGAAATCTTGGAGGGTGTCAGGGCCGTGGGTCCATATAAGAAAAATGTCATCTATAAATCGTAGCCAGATTAGGGGTTTGAGGAATTGTGTAAGGAGAAAGGACTGTTCCAGTTTCGACATAAAGAGGTTGGCATAGGATGGGGCCATTTTTGTGCCCATGGCCGTACCTTGAAGCTGAAGGAAGAATTCTCCCTCGAAAGTAAAGTAATTTCTTTCGAGAACGAATTTGGATAGTTGTAGTAAAAATTCAGTGGTTGGTGTGTGAGGTGGTGGGCGTTGGGAGAGGAAATGTTTTAATGAGTCAAGGCCTGTGGAATGGGGAATATTAGAATAAAGGGAAGTAACGTCAAGAGTTACAAGGATTGGTTGGGCGGTGGGTGGTATGGTTATTGTTTTAATTTTTTCGATGAAGTCGAAAGAGTCTCGTATATAGGAGGGTTGGTTGGAAACTATGGGTTGTAGATGTGCATCGACGTAAGCCGATAATCTTTCTGTGATCGAGTTTATAGAGGCAACGATGGGGCGCCCAGGTGGTGTGCGGGTATAAGTTTTGTGGATTTTAGGGAGAGTGTAAAAAGAGGCTGTTTTTGGATTATCTGGGAGCAGGAGTTGGGCATCTAAAGGGTTAATATTTTCTTTGGGACATTGTTTTTTTAGGAATTGGCTGATTTCTTTTGAGTATTGAGCGGTAGGGTCCTTTGGAAGGGTACGGTATTGGTTGGGGTCCCTAAGCTGGCGGAAGGCTTCTTCTGTGTAATCATTTTTGTTTAAGATTACTGTTTTTCCACCTTTGTCAGCTGGAAGGATGATGATGTTTTTGTCATTCTTGAGACTGTTAAGGGCTTGTACTTGGGGTTTGTTGAGGTTCTTGTTGGGAGGTATATCGTTGTAGAAATCATGAGAGGAGAGATTAGTGAGGATCTGCGAAATATAAATTTCTATAGGATGGTTTGGATTTTCTTTCTCAGGTAATGTTTTAGCGGGACCTTTGAATTTAGATAGGGAAGGTGGGGGGTTGGATGAGTTGTTGGTGGTACTTTTTTTGTTTTCGGGGTTGTCCCAATATATTTTCCACCTCAAATTATTGCAGAATTTGATTGCATCTTTCATAATTTGGAGCGTGTCTATATTGGGAGTGGGGGAGAATGAGAGGCCTAATTCGAGGACGCTAACTTCGGTTTGGTTAAGTTGGCGGCTGGATAGGTTGTGTATGCTAGAGTTATGATCTAAATAAGGGTGGAATGAAAGTGAGCTGGAGGATGGCGTAGGAGGTAGAGGAATCTGGGGTTGAGGGATCTGTATTTGTGAGTTTGAGGTGAGGTTCTTTTCGTCCTCAACGGGATCTATCGGAGGAAGAAAGGGAGGGGCGTGCGGAGGAGAAAGTGGTAGGGCTGGGGTTGGACTCTGGGAGGATGGTTGAAAGAAACATGGTTCAGAGAGGTTGTCGGAAAGGGGTTCTGAGGGAGTCGGGAGGGGGAGTGGAGGGATGTGGTGATGAACCAGTATATTTGGATTTGGTTTAGATGTGGTGGTAGGATTGTTTTGAAATGATATCGGGATATTATTATTAAAGTACGATTTATAGAGGTTTGATAATTTTAAGACCGACTCCCTCAGAACCCCTTTCCGACAACCTCTCTGAACCATGTTTCTTTCAACCATCCTCCCAGAGTCCAACCCCAGCCCTACCACTTTCTCCTCCGCACGCCCCTCCCTTTCTTCCTCCGATAGATCCCGTTGAGGACGAAAAGAACCTCACCTCAAACTCACAAATACAGATCCCTCAACCCCAGATTCCTCTACCTCCTACGCCATCCTCCAGCTCACTTTCATTCCACCCTTATTTAGATCATAACTCTAGCATACACAACCTATCCAGCCGCCAACTTAACCAAACCGAAGTTAGCGTCCTCGAATTAGGCCTCTCATTCTCCCCCACTCCCAATATAGACACGCTCCAAATTATGAAAGATGCAATCAAATTCTGCAATAATTTGAGGTGGAAAATATATTGGGACAACCCCGAAAACAAAAAAAGTACCACCAACAACTCATCCAACCCCCCACCTTCCCTATCTAAATTCAAAGGTCCCGCTAAAACATTACCTGAGAAAGAAAATCCAAACCATCCTATAGAAATTTATATTTCGCAGATCCTCACTAATCTCTCCTCTCATGATTTCTACAACGATATACCTCCCAACAAGAACCTCAACAAACCCCAAGTACAAGCCCTTAACAGTCTCAAGAATGACAAAAACATCATCATCCTTCCAGCTGACAAAGGTGGAAAACAGTAATCTTAAACAAAAATGATTACACAGAAGAAGCCTTCCGCCAGCTTAGGGACCCCAACCAATACCGTACCCTTCCAAAGGACCCTACCGCTCAATACTCAAAAGAAATCAGCCAATTCCTAAAAAAACAATGTCCCAAAGAAAATATTAACCCTTTAGATGCCCAACTCCTGCTCCCAGATAATCCAAAAACAGCCTCTTTTTACACTCTCCCTAAAATCCACAAAACTTATACCCGCACACCACCTGGGCGCCCCATCGTTGCCTCTATAAACTCGATCACAGAAAGATTATCGGCTTACGTCGATGCACATCTACAACCCATAGTTTCCAACCAACCCTCCTATATACGAGACTCTTTCGACTTCATCGAAAAAATTAAAACAATAACCATACCACCCACCGCCCAACCAATCCTTGTAACTCTTGACGTTACTTCCCTTTATTCTAATATTCCCCATTCCACAGGCCTTGACTCATTAAAACATTTCCTCTCCCAACGCCCACCACCTCACACACCAACCACTGAATTTTTACTACAACTATCCAAATTCGTTCTCGAAAGAAATTACTTTACTTTCGAGGGAGAATTCTTCCTTCAGCTTCAAGGTACGGCCATGGGCACAAAAATGGCCCCATCCTATGCCAACCTCTTTATGTCGAAACTGGAACAGTCCTTTCTCCTTACACAATTCCTCAAACCCCTAATCTGGCTACGATTTATAGATGACATTTTTCTTATATGGACCCACGGCCCTGACACCCTCCAAGATTTCCTTAACAACCTATATACCACAAGTCCTGTACAATTTACCTCAAACATCTCCTCCTCCTCCTTACCCTTCCTAGATGTCCAAGTAAAACTGGACAACTTCACTATCAAAACCTCCGTCCATCAAAAACCCACCCAATCTTCAAAATACCTCAACTTCAAAAGCTGCCACCCCCCACATACGTTCAAGTCTATCCCTTATTCTCTCTCCACGCGTTACCATAGGCTTTGCACCGACCAATCTACACTAAAAGAGCACCTTTCCAACCTCACCACTAACCTTAAAGAAAGCAATTACCCCCAAAATATTTTAGACAAAAGAATCCTTCCTTCCAATAAAAGGTTTAACCCCAAACCAAAAAACCCTACCCCTAGACCCCCTTCTCTCGTAACTCCCTACTTTCCAGGTGCCAACAAAATACGAAAACTCCTAAAAGACCTCTCCCCCATATTATCGACGCACCCCCTCACCAAGAATCTTTTCCCAAAACCACCCTCCATTACCTACCGAAGACCCCCCAACCTTAGAAACATCCTAGTTAAAACCAAACCTTCCCCAAATTTCCTTCCTAGAGGCTCTTTCCCATGCAATAAACCCCGATGCAAACTTTGCCCCCTCCTATCCCCTAATACATCCTTTACTAGTCCTTGCAACAACAACACCATCCAGGTCCTATCCCATTCCTCCTGTCAAACAAAAAATGTCATCTATATCCTCACATGCACCCTCTGCGACAGTTTTTACGTCGGAAAAACAACCTCAGAATTCAACCTACGGATCAACAACCACCGTGCAGATGTAAAAAATAAAAAGCACTCCCTGTCCCCCTTCATGCCAACTCCCACAACCCATCCAAAACCTTTGACGAGCTCTTCCGTATATTAATTATAAAAATTTCCCCCCATCCACCCCTGATTCGGTAATTGAGTCCGAGGAACTCGGCTACATCTGGTTTCTGCAATCACACACCCCCCCAGGCCTTAACATAAAAAAATAATAGAAACTAATTATTATTATTAATAATTTTTTTTTTTTTTTTTTTTTTTTTTTTTTTTTATTATTTATTTTTTTTATTATTTTTTTATTATTTTTTTTATTATTTTTTTTTTTATTATTATTATTTTTTATTTTTTTTTTTTTATTTTATTTTTTTTTTTTTTCCCTTTTTTATTTATTTTATTTCTTATTTCCTATATATGTATTCCTTTTCTCAACCTTTCCACTCTAACCTTGAGAACTCGAAACTCGAAACATGACGTCACCACCTCAACGGACCTATCATAGGGTTACAACCGTTAGTCATTTGTTCTCGACCGAAGAAGGCCACGAGCCGAAATATCTCGAAACTGTGAGTTTTTTCAAACTATTTTAAGTGTAAACTGTGAACTTTCCTAAGTGCCCCCGTGGGCATGTACATACCTCCTCCATTTGGGTTGAAAATTGTACATACTTCCTCCGGTTGCCGAGGAGCTATGCGGAGGAGGTATGCACAGGATTTAACTTTGAAATTGTACATAGTTCCTCCGTGTTGCGGGTCTAGCCTACTCCGTGACTCCGTAAGGGGCAATTGTATATACTTCCTCCGGAGGAACTAGACCTACCTCCTCCGGGACGTCATCATCATCAACTCTCTAAAACCGTCTAAAATTTTTCGACTCGACCTTGACGACTTCGTGCTCCGTGTCCCCTTCCCCCCTCGTCTATCTTCCCTTCGCCTCTGTTACCAACCGTTTCGAGGGTCCGGGCTACCACCCCTTCCCTTCAACAATACTCGGAAGGCGCATTCATTATCTCCAACCTCCCCCCGCGCCCACCCTAATCAACTTATTATTTGCATATTATCAATTTCTTAATTTTGATTTTTATAAATTATTATCAAAACCCCGTCATATGACACATCATTTTTATGTTTTTTTATGGCGGAGGCAATGGTCACACTCAAATTTCAATTAGACGCGATTATTATTGGGGGGATGGTGGGGGGGGGGGGGGTGTAAAAATTAAAAAACGGCAAAATCAATAAAAAAATAATATAGGAAAATTGAACTCAAGGAATTTTCGTAATTCGAAAAAATGGCGGAGTTACGACTGTCTGAAGTAATAATAAATGCGCTGCGGCCGTACCTTTGATCCAATCTTCACCAAATTTTCATTGATCTCCTCTTAGTAGCTAGCGTTCGCCAAGTCAAAAATTTTTCGGCCAATACGGGCGGCTTTCCCCACGTTGCTGGCATTATGAAGCCCTCTGAGAGCCCCTACGTGTTGCATACCTAATTTCAGCCTATTTATTCACGATTTCGTTATTGTTGATATTGTTAGCATAAATTTTGGTCAAAACGTTTTCGTGGGAGTGGTTAGGGGGGAGGAGGGGGTACCAAAATTGATCTTGATCTTTTGATTTTTGAAAAACTACCTCTCACCTTAGAACTTTATTGGTAAAACAGTAGGAAACATTGCTTAATTAATCAATTAATCAATTAAAAGTTAAAGAATTCAAAAAATTATGTCCAAGAGTTGAAAGTGCCCCTTGCATGTACAACTCGTCAGTCGCCTTGCAGTGAGATTTTAAAAAAGGTTTAAATATTCAAAAAACCGTCTTATTACGACTTTTCTTCGCTTGATTTTGCTCTTAACGGTCTTTTTTTAATGTTTTAGAGCCAAAACATCCTTAAAAATCTAATGAAGACGCCTTTTAACTTCAAAAACTAAAAATATCGCCCGCACTAGTTTGAATCTTCCCGCGCCAAATGGGAGGGATTACTTGATTAACTTCAATTAATGAATAGCATCAATCAATTTCTAATTATTCTATTTCTTTAGTTAACCTTATAAAATGAATCCGTGTGAAATTTCGTGGCAAAATATGCTGTTATTCCTCCGTGCGAAAAAGAAAAAACAAATGGCCGGTGCTATTTTTGCTTTCGTACGCCGGAGATACTGAATATTTCGTCTCGAAATTTCACAAGGATTCATTTTACACGTTAAACTAAAGAAATAGAATAATTAGAAATTAATTGAAGGTGTTAAATTTTATGATGATCAAGTATTCTTTGCGCCGAAATTCAAACTGGCGCGAACTATAATTTTAGTTTTTGAAGCTTAGATACGCTTTCCTTTGATTTTTTATGACTCAAGTCATTGAAAAGTGTCTAAAACCAGGAAAAAAGAACAAATACGAGCAGTTTAGGTATTTTTTTACCGAGAATTCGGAATTTTTTAAAAATTACTTTGTCGAAAAGTAAAACCCACCCGTTGCTGTACAACTTCGCACTCCCCTACACAACTTAATTTGGGAAAAATCTGATAAATTAAAAAAACGGCTTTTTAAGACTTCTGATCGTATTGATTGGTGTTTTTAGGTCTTTAGGAACGTTATTAAGCCTAAAAATATTTAAAAATTAATGGAAAGCTCAATTTAGCTTCATAAACTTAAAATATCGGGCGCGCCAGTTTGAATTTCGGCGCAAAGAAGACTTGATCATCATAAAATTTAACACCTTCAATTAATTTCTAATTATTCTATTTCTTTAGTTTAACGTGTAAAATGAATCCTTGTGAAATTTCGAGACGAAATATTCAGTATCTCCGGCGTACGAAAGCAAAAATAGCACGCCGGCCATTTGTTTTTTCTTTTTCGCACGGAGGAATAACAGCATATTTTGCCACGAAATTTCACACGGATTCATTTTATAAGGTTAACTAAAGAAATAGAATAATTAGAAATTGATTGATGCTATTCATTAATTGAAGTTAATCAAGTAATCGCTCCCATTTGGCGCGGGAAGATTCAAACTAGTGCGGGCGATATTTTTAGTTTTTGAAGTTAAAAGGCGTCTTCATTAGATTTTTAAGGATGTTTTGGCTCTAAAACATTAAAAAAAGACCGTTAAGAGCAAAATCAAGCGAAGAAAAGTCGTAATAAGACGGTTTTTTGAATATTTAAACCTTTTTTAAAATCTCACTGCAAGGCGACTGACGAGTTGTACATGCAAGGGGCACTTTCAACTCTTGGACATAATTTTTTGAATTCTTTAACTTTTAATTGATTAATTGATTAATTAAGCAATGTTTCCTACTGTTTTACCAATAAAGTTCTAAGGTGAGAGGTAGTTTTTCAAAAATCAAAAGATCAAGATCAATTTTGGTACCCCCTCCTCCCCCTAACCCCTCTCCCACGAAAACGTTTTGACCAAAATTTATGCTAAAAATATCAACAATAACGAAATCGTGAATAAATATGCTGAAATTAGGTATGCAACACGTAGGGGCTCTCAGAGGGCTTCATAATGCCAGCGCAACGTGGGGAAAGCCGCCCGTATTGGCCGAAAAATTTTTGACTTGGCGAACGCTAGCTACTAAGAGGAGATCCAATGAAAATTTGGTGAAGATTGGATCAAAGGTACGGCCGCAGCGCATTTATTATTACTTCAGACAGTCGTAACTCCGCCATTTTTTCGAATTACGAAAATTCCTTGAGTTCAATTTTCCTAAATTATTTTTTTATTGATTTTGCCGTTTTTTAATTTTTACACCCCCCCCCCCCCCCAACCATCCCCCAAATAATAATCGCGTCTAATTGAAATTTGAGTGTGACCATTGTCTCCGCCATAAAAAAACGTAAAAAATGATATGTCATTTACTGGGGTTTCTATAAGAATTAGAGAAATTAAAGTTACGCGGATGATATGCAAATTAGGTCGCGCGGCGAATAATAATTATGCGGTCTAGGGTGGTGAGGAGGTGAAAGAAGGGCGGGCGGAGAGGAGAGTGAACGCGGTGCCCTAAGGGAGCGGTGGGGAAAGAAGCGGGGTACGGGCAAGGGGTGAACCGGACTCGGATGTTGTAGGTGAAAACGGAAACTGGCGGGAACCCGAAGGGTTTTAGAATGTTTAGACTTCGAAGAGTGTTCGGATTTCGTCGTTTTCAACTTTCACGTTTTTAGGTATAAGTTTCGCATAGTTCCTCCGGAGGAGGTATTGCAGCCGGAGGAGTGCACAATTTCGTGATGATA